>CAIGQZ010035066.1:8214260-8227326 GCA_903798205.1 Danio tinwini
TAGGGCTAGATAAGTAAATATAGCTGGATGGACAGAATTATTGACAGACAAAATTATACACAAAAGATAGTTAGATTTATAAATCAAATTGATCAACAGAATGACCTACAGAAAAGAAATTCTAATTCTAACAAATAAATGGATTAGTATACGAATGGATGGATGATAGATAGATGGATGGATGGACAAGAAATTCTAGACAAGTAAAAGAGGTGGAAAATATAACAATGACAGAAAGGTAGTTAAACAATACAGATTCAGCAGATAGAAAAACTCAACAATAGACTAACAGACAGCAGATAGACAGACAGCAGAACAACACAAAAGAATAATAAACAGAATGTCAGACAAACTGATAGCTAGACAGATTTAAGCCACACTGATCTCATGCAAAAGCAGAAATGTTGCAGAGCACTTAGCGAGCAGATCTCCATCAGAGTAGAGGCCTTCATTATTGAACAGCTCTGGGGGTTCATGTACAGGTGAATCAGCCAATCACATGACGTCTCCCGAAACCCACAGAACATGGTCACGGGGGCAGACTGTGGCATCTGTGCTGACCTGGGACGAGGCCAAACAGAAATGCGTGAACTGTGTGTTAAATAATTGATGGTCAGCCTAGACTCTGTGTCAGCAACTCTGCTGGATGTGATGATATTTATGGAGCCCCTCGGGGTCTGAGTCGAAGGGAGGACGCTCGGTTTATGCTTAACACTGATCTAAAACAAGCTTCAATTGGTCTCTAATGCAGGCTTTTGGAGACATCAGATTTTCTTGTTGTGATTAATAGCTTATGTTTTCATCACAATATATGGTATTATCATGATATTGATAGACACTGCAAAAAATGACTTTAACAGGTATAATAAACAAAAAAACTTAGCACAGTTGAAGTCTGAATTATTATAAAATGTTTTCCCCAATTTATGTTTAATGAAAATATTTTCAACACATTTCTGAACATAATAGTTTTAACTCATCTCTAATAACGGATTTATTTTATATTTGCTATGATGACAGTAAATAATATTAGACTAGATATTCTTCAAGACACTTCTATACAGCTTAAAGTGACATTTAAAGGCTTAACTAGGATCAAGTTAGGGTAATTAGGCAAGTCATTGTATAACAGTGGTTTGTTCTGTAGACAGCTGAAAACAAATATTGCTTGAGGGGGTTAATAATATTGACCTTAAAATGGTTAAAAAAATAAAACTGCTTTTATTCTAGCTGAAATAAAACAAAGAAGAGTCTCTTTAGAAGAAAAAATATTATAGGAAATACTGTGAAAAATTCCTGAATCTGTTAAACATCATTTAGGAAATACTTAAAGAAAATTAATTACTTTACAAGAATAACACTTTACAATAAAGTCTCAGTAGTATAATGTCAGTTAATGCAATAAAAATCAACAGTGAGAAAAGTATATTATAGTTAGATATATGCAAAAAAAAATGACTGAATTCAATCAGTTTTTAAATCCCAATTAATAAAATTATTAGGACTTGATTTTAATCAGTTATAAAGAATTAAAAAAGAAATAAATTTTAGGTCATCATTACATTGATTTTATGGCCCGTTTCCACTGAGTGTACAGTACGGGTCACCTTTATCAGGCTTGCGTTTCCACTGCTAAAAGGGTACCAATGGTACTTATTTGATGGGTGTGGTGTACGACAGAAAGTTTCAGTCAACCTCATTCTCACTCGAGAAAATGTCTAAGTAAAGCTGTACGAGTCGTTCACACATCATATGAAAAGCACTTCTTACAAAACAGAGGCTTTATACATATAAATACTTGTATTAATACTTGTAATATTCATTACTAACCTTTCTATGAACAGGATTTTAATTATAACTGCAGATCAATAATAGTGTAAAATAGCCTACTGTAACGTCTGTGGTAAAATAAAATAAATAAATAAATATGAACACATACAGAGCTTTACAGTCTCCGATATGTTACCAATTACAGAAAGTTTCTGAAAGGAACGGATATCAGTAGCACTTTACTAATTACGCACATATTATTATTATCAGCTCAAGAAGTTTGTCATTTCAAATATAGAAGCGCTGCGAACACAAGAAAGAAAGCGAAACCGAGTGGTGTTCTCCAAAATTAAATGAAGATTAGACTTGGCCTATTGGTGTGTAAGATTTGTATATTTAAAACCACCTCAGAGGGTATCGGGGGTCACGAGTCACTGGCATTGTTTATTTGACGGTCGTGGGCAAAAAAGTTTGGAAACCTCTGGACTAGAATATGTGAAATTTTTATGTTTAGAAATAAATTGAAAATAAATATTTAGTCCAAGCGTTGGCACAATAATGAACAACAACGCAAATACAGCAATCTGAATAAACTTAAAAGACACTAAAAGATTAAATAATTATTTATTATTCCCTCTTTCTTAATATTGCGCATGTACATTTTCACAATTTATTGTATTGTTAAATATCGCCGCATGTCTAATACAAGGTACTCAACAGAAACGTGTCAAGTTTACCATTGCATCTTTTAGCAGGTTTTCTGAAGGTGAAAATCTGAAATGAGCGGATGTGTTAAGCCTGAAGAGATCACAGAGAGAGAAATAAGAAAGAAAGGCATGGCACAAGGCAAAGAAAATGAGAAAGATCTATAAATCTTTCAAACTGTGATTCAGAAAGAAATTGCAGCATGTTGAGTCAACAGAGAAGGAATGTAGTGAAGATTTTAATGACCAAATCACAGCTTCTTCAATCTTCATTGTAAGGGAGAGTCAGAGTAGCATGTTTACTACTCAAACGTGATGCTTAGGGATGATCATAACAGTCTGGAGGAGTTTTTTAAAACACTCAACTTAGGTCCATCAGATCTGGGACAGAATAATAAAGGGCAAAGTGTTGGGTTAGACTACATTCGCTAACAACTTTTCCCCCCTCATACAAGACACATATGCAGCATACAGACAAGATCTTAAAGGGACAGTTTAACCAAAAATGTAATCTAATGCTAAAAAAACAGCCATTGATTCCATAATATATATATACATTTTTTTTTATTCTTTTTGTTCCTACTATGGATGTGATTGGTTGATTTTTCCAACATTCTTCAGACTATCTAGTTTTTTCTTCTACAGAAGTTTTCAACCACTTGATTAAATGAGATTTTTGGGTGAACTACTCCTTTAACACATCACACGGTTCATTTAAAGCAGAGATGCCCAAACTAGGGCCCACAGGCCAAACTTGGTCCATGGTAACCTTTGATTTGGCCCACCATCCCATCTGAGAATAGGAGGAGAATGATGGGGATGGAGACTTTTATGCAAATCAACTTTTATTGTTCATTTTATTGTTAAGCTACAACAAAGCTAACAGAAATTAAATGTTTTAATGTAAATGTTTATATGAATAAGATTTAGTTTAAATGTACATGCTGTCTAGGCATGTAAAAATAATCAATATATGGACTCAATCATTTTTGGTGATGCAATATATATTTAGGATTAGGGCTGAACGATTAATTGAAGTAATTGAAATCGACATTCAGAACCTATAGTTAATCTCTTTTTTCCAGGATGATTTTTTCAATTGCTTTCCCTACATGTCTCGTAGGGGTGTCAAAATTAATGGATTCTTCGGTGCACCGCGATGCAGATGGGGACATTTCGATATCGGTTCAGTACCGGTTATTACGTACTGACGTCATTTATTATGCGTGATGTCGCAATAGAATACTATGGCGAAGGAGGCAAGGGCGAGTATTTACAACGCTCCAACTACTTAAAAGGTAGATAATTATGCAGTTTAACTGCTTGTGAGTTTGCTGGAAACTAGGGAGAAATGCTGTTAAAAGCCGCTCTCTCTCTCTCACTCACTTTGGACATTTGACCTGCTGGTGTGTTTGTGAGGTAACTTTTTTTTGTGAGGTAACCGAGAACAATGCTGAGACTTTAGTGAGTGAATCAAGGTAAATGTAGATTCTGCTTGACTAGTGTATTCAGCATTAAACTACACTGTTATGAATGTGATTATGCTTTTATTGCAATAAGTTATAGACCATTTTGAGGGATGAAAACAATAACCAATGGTCCTGACATATTTCCTGTTTTACATTTTAAATTTTACATAGCTTCTGAGAGTCCAAAAAGTAATGTTATGATAGCTGTTATAACATCAAGTTATAATTGAATTGCCTCTTGTTACATATATGAAATAGTTTGACAAAAAGCAGGAAATGTTTATCAGCCAATGACATCACCACATTGAAATGGTCTATAATTAGAAATATTATACCGCAGTAGGCAATACGATTCAAAGTTATGTTTTCTATTTATAAATATTCTGAAATTAATTAGGAAATTACCCATTGCATCTTTAAAATAGTTTGGTATATTTATCTTCTGCCCACCTCCATGATATTTGGTTTTAGGCCCTTTATACAAAAAGTTTGGGGAACCCTGATTTACACTAAATATAGGTGTAAAATGTTCTAGGATTAGTTCACTGTTGACAACTTCTCAAAGTAGTCAAAAACAGTTGTCAGGATCGCTTTAGGACTAAACTCTCATGTGGTAAAATACATTAAAATAACCTCAAACATCCTATTCTCTACCTACTGACTGAACTTATGGTTATGAGAAAAAGTGCATCAAAACAAGACATTCATACTTCTCTCTGTTGCACCAAATACACCTGGATTAAAATCAAAACTGGTTGCCATGCACAGCCTTTTCATTCACTTGCTCACAAATCACATAGTATGGGTTTGTTCATTCAATAATACTCATGAGCATGATGAAATAAGAGTCTTGATGATGAATTCAAATACAACTGGTCACAAATGATGTATAATGCCAGGAGGAAACAATCAATGATCTTTGCTGACGTATTGTGAATAGATCATGAAAACTGCATGATCAAAATGTCAGGTCTGGACAATGTTTATGTATGAAAACAGTCACACTTTATTTAATGGTACATGTCAAGTCATTTTCATCTGCTTATCCGGGGGCGGGTCAAAGGGGCAGCAGTCTTAGGAGAGAACTCCAGACTTTCCTCTCCTAAGACACTACCTCCAGCTCCTCCGGGGGGATCCCGAGGTGTTCCCAGGCCAGCTGAGAGACATAGTCCCTCCAGCATGTCCTGGGTCTTTCCCGAGGCCTCCTCTTGGTAGGACATGCCTGGAACACCTCCCTAGGTAGGCATCCAGGAGGCATCCGAAACAGATGCCTGAGCCACCTTAGCTGACTTCTCTAGATATGGAGGAGCAGCAGCTCTACTCCAAGCTCCTCCCAAGTGACACAGCTCCTCACCCTATCGATAAGTGTGTGCCCTGCAAAGGAAACTCATTTCGGCCACTTGTATCAGAGATCTTGTCCTTTCAGTCATGATCCACAGCTCATGACCATAGGTGAGAGTAAAAACGTAGACTGACTGGTAAATCGAGAGCTTCGCCTTTCGCCTCAGTTCCTTCTTTACCACAACAAACTGGTGGTACAACGACCGCATTACTGCTGCCGCTGCACCAATCCGCATGTCAATCTCTCGTTCCATCCATTCCTCACTCGTGAACAAAACCCCCAAGATACTTGAACTCCTCCACCTGGGTAAGGATTTTCCTCTAATCTGGAGATGGCAAACCACTTTTTACCAGTGGAGCACAATGGCCTTGGAGGTGCTGATTCTCATCCAAACTATGTCACACTCAGCAGCAAACTGCCTCAGAGCATGCTAAAGGTCCATGTTCGATGAAGCCAACAGAACAACATTGTCTGCGAATAACAGAGATGAAATTCTGTGGTCCCTGAACCGGACCCCCTTCAGCCAGCGCTTTGAAATTCTGTCCATAAAAATTATGAACAGAATTGGTGACAAAAGGAAGCCCTGCCGGAGTCCAACATGCACCGGAAAAAAGTTTGACTTATTGGTGGCAATGTGAACCAAACTCCTACTCTATTCAAACAGGGACGAGATGGCCCTTAACAAAGTGCCTCTGACCCCATACTTCCAGAGCACCTTCCACGGAATGCCACAAGGGACACAGTCGAATGCCTTCTCAAAGTCCACAAAACACATGTGGACTGGTTGGGCATACTCCCATGAACCCTCGAGCACCCTGGTGAGGGTATAGAGCTGGTCCAGTGTGCCACGACCTGGACGAAAACAGAATTATTCCTTCTGCATCCTAGCTTCAACCAGGTTGATGGTACAATTCTTGCTATTAATTAACTTCGATATTTGACTCCATTAACTCCTAATTTGCTGCTTACTGATAGCTAGTAAGCTAGTAGTTTAGATATTGGGATAAGATCATGCAGATATTTCTAAGTAGTAATATACAGTCAATATTTTCATAAAGTGTCACTAAAATGTAGTTTCTGGCTGACATCAGTCGTTTCACAACCTGCTCAATTCTTGATCCAATTGCATGTTAAAACTCACAAATGTATCAGATTACAAATGAACGCATTTAGACTGAAACTCAGCTAACACCTCTTTTGAAGTGCTGAAACTCAGGTTGAATCTTTATGAGGCGGGATTAGCTGACATCTCCGCGTGGAAGCATTTGAAAGATGTGGATGAATAGGGAGGGAACGCTGGATTATCATGCTATTACAATGCAAATAGATTTCAAGGTGGGTCGTCGCCATGACAGCGAGACACCGGCATCGTGCCGCTCAGAGTGGTTCCATTAATAACCAAATTAATTTAATGCAGAGGCTGCCATAACATGAGATCTGATAATCACCAGGAAAATAATATAATAAAGAAAAATTTACATGTGTTAGTGGGGGTGGAATGTGAGAAAATACAAATATAAACAAACGGTCTAGGATGTGTAACCGGGATCGCTTTGGTCACACTGGGTGATGGCAAGGGCATGGTCTCATTTAGAGAAAATGTGCACGCTCACACACTCTGGGTGCTGGTATACCAGAGAGACACTTGATATGCCCGCCAGCAAACAAACTCTGCCAGGACATGTTTAAGAGCTGCAACATACACACACAGATACTTCCAGGACGGACTGACTGGCACAAATCCTACGGCTTGTCAGAGATAAGGTTACAAAACCAATATTGTCCTACGCATGGTTATCTTATAGCCCGCAGTAACTTTATTACACATGCAGTTATAGTAGGAAATTCACTGCTGGTTTAGACAAGGTGACCCTCAACCTTTACTGGGATTCATATATGAATCATGAATGACTGCATCCACAAAAATACAACATAATCGCTCCTTTAATATTAGGGCTGCATGAGATTGGAAACAAATGGCATCATGTTATTTCATTTTTCTGCAATGAGCTGGTCTATTTGTGAATACTTCAACATTTTTGATAGATTGGGTTGATTTTGGCAGGGCTGAGAATTTGCATTAAATAAAATAAACCAATTACAAGCATTGATATATACACTACGTGATAAAAGTCTTGTCGTGGATCTCAGTTGTAAGAGCAACAAATAATAACTTGACTTCTAGTTGATCATTAGGAAAAGGGTCAGAAGGTTAATTTTTCCGATGAATCATCTGTTGAACTGCATCACACTCATCACAAATACTGCAGAAGACCTACTGGAACCCAAATGAACCCAAGATTCTCACTGAAATTAGTCAAGTTTTGACTCCCAAGCCTCCACATCAAAGTTCCTGAAAGCAAAGAAGGTCAAGGTGCTTCAGAATTGGCCAGCCCAGTCACCAGACATGAACATTATTGAGCATGTCTGGGGTAAGATGGAGGAGAAGGCATTGAAGATGAATCCAAAGAATCTTGATGAACTCTCTGAGTCCTGCACAGCTCCTACTGGGAGTCTTGCTATTCCAGTTGACTATTAAAACTCATTTGCAGAGATGTATGGATGCAGTCCTCCAAGCTCATGGGAGTCAGACACAATATTCATTCTGTTTCCACTGCACCATGACTTTAAATTTTATACTGGACATTATTTCTGTTCAGTGATGAGACTTTTGTCTAAGCAAAGTCAGACCTTACTGTCCTAATTAAATAATAAAAAATAAAAAAAATCAAGGCATGATTATATTTTATTTTGGCAAAATAAGCGTAATCTAGAGCCTTTGCCTTTCATATAAGCCACTTCTGATAGCAAATGACCAACTAGAAGTCAAGTTATTATTTGTTGTCCCTAAAACTTAGAACAGGCAACAGGACTTTTGTCAGGTAGTGTGTATACACATGCATAATTACAATTTATGAGGCATGTGGCTCCTGGTCATACCAACTTGACATTGCAGATGCTCACATTGCAATACCGATGCTAAAACTATATATTGTGCAGCCCTATTTACAATCCTAAATGACTCACAGCTGATTAAAGGTTGCATTGGTTAGTTGCATTGAGGCGAGGCAAGGCAAGTTTATTTACATAGCACATTTCATATACAGAGGCAATTCAAAGCTGTTTTGGCATGAAGTTAATGTTTCGGATGACAAGTAAAATGCTACTTTTATTCTGGAAAATATACATTTCAGCTGCACTGTTAAATCGATTGTCAATTGAGATTTTCCACATGATCCTATAGTCATGAAAGATTTGGTCACATTTTAAAAAGTTGCAATATTTTGGAAATATCGAACTAGGTATTGCAGTTCAAACTTAAAATATTGATAAATAGTTTTTTTTTTACCGTTACATTCATGTCTTTTGTAGTGCCGTGAGGCCGTGTTTTTTTTAGACCATGGCCTGGCCTGGTAAGGACTTGGACCAGTGACATTCTAGCTCTGAGGCAACAATGCTGCCATACTTTAGGCCCGCCCAGTTTCAGCTCCCCATTGGTCGAGCTAGACGTCAATCATCGTTACTACTTCAATGACGTCATCATCAATGCCCAATCAGATGCAGAATTCTCCCTTTAAAAGGAAGCCGGCACGGAAGAACGCTAGCTTGCTCACTGTTGTGTGTTTTGCTGGGTTGTTTGAAAGATTCTTGTGTTATGCGTGTTCTGTTATCATTTGTGCTGGAATGTACAATAAGAGTTTTTTTTTATTATGCTTTTTTTTCTGATCGCCAGATCCACAACATCAATGGGATTTCGAGGACAGGGTAGATGTCACGTGACCTACATGCTGCTACACATAGGATATGCAAATATATTATACACAGTAGATTAGAAGTGTGCGCTACTCATTGCAAGTTTTATTCTTCGTTTTGGTTAGTAGAATAGTTTAAATAAGGCGTAAAAACGCTGAAGATTTTTCGTTTTCTTTTCTTTAATAATTTAGAGACTGTGGGTTTTCAGTTAGTTGTGTTTTATGGTATTATTTTCTTTGACATCGCTTTTGTTCCTTTTATTTAGTTTTTTATTTTATATAAACTTTGTTTTCATTTACTCACATTGTAAATAAATACTATCATCGAGGCGTAATTGGTTGTTTGCCACCACCATTCTCAAAGGGGTCATACAATTTTAAATGTTGCTGTAACCCTAGCATTTCCATCTTATAACCATAACAAGAGCTAACCACTGGGTTGCCGTGCCACCCTATCAAGGAAAAAGGAGGAGGAGAAGGGGTGATTCTTCAAGACGAAGATAACTGAGGTAAGAAACTCTGATTATTTACAGTGAGTAAGGAATCCTCTGATTGGTGCATCATGTGTTGACTAGCCGTGGTAAATCATGCATGTGATGCTCTAGAAATTACTTTATAAATAAACTTCACTTGACAATTTCTTCAATATCTGCAAACATACTACACTCTCAGATATAAAGGCACGCAAGCTGTCACTGGGGTGGTATCTTTTCAAAAGCTACAAATTTGTGACTAAAAGGTCCATATTAACACCTCAAGGGTACATATTGGTACCTAAACAGTACAAAAGTGTTCCTCTTTAAATTTGTGGGTACTAATATATACTTCTGAGGTACCAATACGGACCCTTCAAGTACAAATGTGTACCTTTTGTAAAGGTACCACCCCAGTGACAGCTCTGGTACCTTTATTTCTGAGAGTGTATGGTACTTTTATAATTTAGAACAGTTGCCAAAAACTGACATAGAGCACCTTTAAGACCACTTAAGTACATTGAAAACCCCTTGAAATCGTCCCCATGTTCTCTAATTTCCATTCCCACCATATATGAACGATTTAAACAGATTCTCAGCAATCAAATCCCATCAACTCAAACTTTGACAGCTATTGTGAACCGGAGCATACAGTAGCAGAACAAATGACTTCTTAAAACCCCATAACGACTTGACAGAGAGAGCGCCAGCCAATTCAATCACGTATAATAAATTAGATGTAGCTATATAAGCAGGGAAGGCGGGCCAGGAGCTGAAAGGACAATCATTTACTGCGTGACAGGTAGTCAAGGACCCAAGAGGAGCGTGTGTTTTCTTGGACACGCAGGCCCATTTCTCCTGGCCTGTCTGAGGCTGGGTTATTAATTAGCACTGAATGGAGAGTTAATGGGTGCTCTGAGTGAACTCTTCTGGCGTAGCCATGGTGATCCAAAGCTCAAAGAGTAGCCCAAGACGGAGCGTGGCGGCATCTATAAAAAAAGTTGCTTGCAGAAAGGCAATAAAAATCTAGGCAGCGACAGAATAACAGCAGCACACGGCAGGGGTCTTTATTAGGAGCTGAGACTTCAAGTGCACCACTGGAATCCATCTTAAATAAAGCATCACAACTGGTCTCAGATCAGACAACAACAAAGAACAACTTCTATTGATTCTGGAGAGTTTCTGGAAACATCTAAATGATCTTCAAGTATGAGACAAAACTGCAATTACCTACTGACGCAACTATATTTTTTATATATATATATATATATATATATATATATATATATATATATATATATATATATATATATATATGAAGACTTCAGGACAAATATGCAAGACTCTTCCTCAACCTAGATTCAGAGAAGTGAAGTTTTTTTCCGCTGAGGACTGCGTCTATAATTCATCCTCAAATAAATAAACCAGGGGCAACAGCGCAGCCAAAGGGCCCCAGATAGCTTAGCGCATATCAAAGCAAACATTAGACCCAGAAACACCCGGCGAGTGTTTCTGCTGCACGCTGGAAATGGAGACGTACACATTCAACCTGTCTGGATCAATGTTTAGGGTGAATCATATCTGGACAAATGCTATCATGTGTCAAAGCACAACTAGCAGTTTCCTACAATGGCATGGCGAATTGTAAATATGATTATGGAAACGCTAGGCTAAGCGCTCATGGGTTTTCATGCTTTTTTTTGCATGCATCGTTTACACAGCACATCACAACGGATCATTTGATGTATAATTTGGAAATGTGCAATAAGCAACAGTGTGAAAAGCTATAGTTTAATTTTTTTATTTGTTATACTTAGCAAAATCCATTAGCCATTGTAGAAAAGAAAAAAAGCATGCAAAAACATTCTCAAAACACAAAAAAAAACATTGTTACATACACTTAGATAAATGATAAGGCTATTTTGAGCAAAGTGTTTCTAAATTAAAATAATACACTAAATAAATAAATTTGTTAATTTTTCAATGTCCAATTTTTTTGTCTTAGCTGCTACTGCTAGGCCTAGTTGGTTGAAGACTTTATGTATTAAATAACAGTAACAAAAAACAAAAAAAATAATATTATTATAATTAATCATTATTATTTTAATTAATATATTATTATTATCATCATTACTAAGTAATATTAATTATTTTTTTATTTATTTAGTACACTTTATAAAATACAATTTATATTTTTATTAATGCTATTTTTGTGATTTATTATTATTATTATTATTACTAAGTAACATTATTATAAAAAAATCTAATTAATCATTAATCTATTTAATCATTAATTATAATTAATATTTTTATTCAATTTTTTTGTAATTCGTTGTTATTATTTATTGCAATTGCTATAATTATTTCTAAGTAATAATATTATTAATATATTTATTTATTTATTTTTATTAATTTATATTTGCATTATTGCTTTTATCATTATTATTATTATTATCATTATTATAAGTAATAATAATATATTTTTGTACTTTATTATTTGTATTATTTATTGCTCTAGCTACTATTATTATTATTATTATTTAGTAATATTATTATTATTATTATTATTAAATTTAATATTAATCACCTTAGCATTATTTATTTTTTATAATCATAATTTATATTTTTTATTGCTATTATTATTATTATTAATATCAATAAGAATAATCTTTATTTTTGTAATTTATTATTATTATTATTATGTAATTTATTATTATTATTTATTGTAATTGCTATAATTATTATTACTAAGTAATAGTATTATTGTTATAGTTATTTTTATTATTGTTATTATTATTGAGCATAATTATTATAAACAATAATAATACTAATCTTCATTTTTGTAATTTATTATTTTTATTATTTATTGCACTTGCTATTATTATAACTAAGTAATATTATTAATTAATATTATTATTAATCTTTATTTATTTTAGCATTATTTATTTTTAGAATTAATTATAATTTAAATTTTTATTATTGCAATTATTATTACAAAGAATCTTTGTTTTTGTAATTTATTATTATTATTGTAATAGAAATGTTCTATTACTGTGATATTATTATTATTAATCTATTTATTTTATCATTATTTTTATAATTATTTATATTTCATATTTTATTATTGCCATTATTAATAAGTATTATTATAAATATGAATAATCTTAAGTAATAATATTATTATAAATAATAATCATCCTTATATTTGTAATCTATTATTATTATTTATTACTATTATCATCAGTAATCCTCTATTAAACAGTTCTTTAGCTCAGCTCTAAGCTGTTTGCAGTTGCCAAAATAGCTTCAAAGTGGCTGCTCCTATCAGACTTTACAAGCGGAACCATCCGTTTTATAATGGATAAATATTTTATCCATTTACTCTGGAATCTGACAGAATGTTCCAGAGCGCCGACATCAAGCGGCTCATCAGAATTCAGCTCATGGCCACGGACACAGCGCTCTGAAATAAGGGTCAGTCCATCTCAAGCGAAACAGAACGACACACACACACACACACACACACACACACACACACACACACACACACACACAC
>CAIGQZ010035066.1:8227336-8257158 GCA_903798205.1 Danio tinwini
CACACACACACACACACACACACACACACACACACACACACACACACGTCTGAGATGCGAGTCTGGCTTCATCTTTCTCTCTCAGAGCTGCTGTTCACTCAAGTGCTTCTTCATGGCTCTCTGAAGCCAGCTCTATTTTCCCAGCGAATGCACACTGCTGTAGAAAACCGGAGGATAAAGAGAAGTAGAGAGAGAGAGAGAGAGGGAGAGTAAGAGATAGAGAGAGAGAGAGAGAGAGAGAGAGAGAGAGAGAGAGAGAGAGAGAGACACATTCTCAGATCCAGCAAACTAGAGTTGATCCTGTGACTTGATGAACTAAAGAAAGGAGCAATCTAATGGTTTGGAGGTGAAGAGAGAAGAATGAGCAGGAGAATGTGGGAAGGGCGGATCGGCTAGATCTCATTTCACTGTTTGTAAGGTAAATGTTCACAGCAAACTTTTCAACTCTAGATAGAACCACAGATAGATAAAACGATAGATGGATAGAACGATGGACAGCACCATTGACAGATACAACAATAGATAGAATGATATATAGAACCATAGACAACACCATACACAGACAGAACAATAGACAGATAGATTGATAGACAGATAGAACGACAGAACCACAGATAAAACCAGACAGCACCACAGACAGCAGCATAGACAGACAGAACAATAGATAGAACAATAGACAGATAGAATGATAGAGCGACAGAACCATAGACCGCACCATAGACAGCTGGAACATTAGATAGAACCACAGATAGAGCCATAGACCGCACCATAGACAGATAGAGCGATAGATAGAACAACAGAACCATAGATGGAACCAAAGACAGATAGAACGATAGAACAATAGAACCAGACAGCACCATCTATCAACAGATAGAATGATAGATAGAAAGAAAGCTACACAGATAGAATGATAGAACCATAGATAGATAAAACGATGGACAGAGAGAACGATAGACAGATAGAAGGATAGAACACTAGACAGATAGAATGAAAGAACCATAGACAGATAAAATGACAGACAAAGAACGATAGCTAGAACTATAGAACCATAGAGAGATAGAACGATAGATAGAACAATAGAACTATAGATAGAACAATAGACAGCACCATAGACAGATAGAACAATATATAGATAGAATGATAGACAGATAGACAATGGACTGATATAATGATAGAGCGATAGAACAATACACAGATAGAACCAGACAGATAGAATGATAGAACGATAGACAAAGAATGATAGAACCATAGATAGAACAATAGACAGCACCATCTATCGACAGATAGAACGATAATTAGAAGACAGATAGACAGATAAAATGATAGAACCATAGATAGATAAAACGATGGACAGAAAGATCGATGGACAAATAGAATGATAGACAGAAGGATAGACAGATAGAATGATAGATGAAAGGCACGATAGACAGAATGATATACATATAGAATGATAGAACCATAGACAGATAGAACGATAGAAAGAACCATAGACAAAGAATGATAGCTAGAACAATAGAACCATAGATAGAACCATAGACGGCATCATAGACAGATAGCTAGAACAATAGAACCATAGATAGAACCATAGACAGATAGAAAGAACAATAGAACCATAGAAAGAACCACAAACAGATAGAATGGTAGATAGAACCATAGACAGAACCATAGAATAACAGAAAAAATAAATAAATTTATACATCATTTAATACTGTATATGAAAAAAAAAATCACAATATTTAAATATTACGCTCTGACTTACATTTAACTGTTTTTCTATATATTATGATTTTTATAGAACTTTGTTTGTTACAAATATCTTTAATCATGAGCAAACTTTTGTTAAATAAATAAAATGTAGATATTTAAATACTACATAGTCAAAGTCAATATATGAAAGAAATCATATAATGCTTAAATATTTCATTAATATTCCTATTATTATTATTATACATAGGCAGAGTTATAATGGAAGTAAAGCGGGCCAGTGTTCCAGAGGGGTTAAAGCAGAAATGAAGCTCATGAATTACATTAATAATTCAGCACAATCCCATTTATTTTTTGAGCTGTAAAGTGTCCGTTTAGCAGAGGGACTGCTTTTCTAGGTAGCTGAACTTCTGGTTATGCATTTCCACAGAAATTCCTTTGAGAAAGCAATGCCTTATTGTGTTGTGCTGTTTTGTTGCATGTAGAAAGCAACCAGATAAAGTTGCTAGATTGTCTATAATTATTTTTTTTACGTAGGCAGAGTTGTAAAGCAATTCACTTTAGTGGCGTGTGCTTTTAAAACAACCCATCACTGTCGCAACCATTTCCATCTCAAGTAAGCAAAGTTTTCATCTGAATTAAGGATAAAGTGAAGATGACGACAGATGAGTCAATTTTCTGCAGCAATCAACGCGCTATACGGATGCAGTCAATATAGATCTTATCTTGCAATCAAGCAGCAGCGTTTGCTTGAGTCTCCTGAGCTATAAAAGAGCAATCTGAGTGTCCTGAAATCATGAGTGACTGTGTGTGTGTGGGAGGCCTGAAGACTCCTGCTGAGGATCTGAATGCTCTTAAAGTGCGACGCTTACTGAACACCTGCTCTGATGGTATTAGTGTGTGTGTGTGTGTGTGTGTGTGTGTGTGTGTGTGTGTGTGTGTGTGTGTGTGTGTGGTCCATCATCATCAGCTGCACCAACACACACACGCTATAAGTGGATACTAGTCTGAAAAACAAAACTGTGCATTCCCATAGAACAAGAGCAACAAACATGACAGACAGTGAGTGTAATAACAGTTTAGGGTTGAATTAGGGCTAGGCGATATTGCAAAAAATATATATATTATGATATCACGTTTCATAACATTCAGTATCAATTATTGAATATTTTTTAATAATCCATTTAGGAATATTAGGAATTTTAACCACTGTATTAAAACTATTTGCCTTAGCAATGTTGGTAAATTTACATAGTCAAAAACAAAAATGTGAAAAAATATCTGATATTTATATAAAAAAATAAACGCAAGTCTTGAAGAGACTCTTAAACTTGATGAATAAAATGTGTGCAATGGTAGTGTAAATGCTGAACAATCAAAGCAAACTAAGATAGATCAACATCTGATAAAGTAAACCTCAAACTCTGTCAACAAAACAAATTATAAGAATCAAATCTGAGCTTTATGAAATTAACAGTTAGATGTGCCAAAACTTTCTTCAGTTAAACATAGATGAAACTGAAGTCATTGCGTTTGGGAACAGAGATGAGGTTCTCAAGGTGAATGCAGACTTTGGCTCTAAAGGTCAAACAACAAAAAATAAGGTCAAGATTCTGGAGTCACATCTGAGTTTTAGTAGTCATGTCAAATCAGTTAGTAAATCAGCATACTATCATCTCAAAAACATACAAGAATTAGATGCTTTGTTTCCAGTGAGGACTTAAAGAAACTTGTTCATGTTTTTATCAGCAGCAGGGTGGATTACTGTAACGGCCTCCTCACGGGCCTTCCCAAAAAGACAGTCAAACAGTTGCAGCTCATCCAGAACGCTGCGGCCAGGATTCTGACTAGAACCAGGAAATCAGAGCACATCACACCTGTCCTCAGGTCTCTACACTGGCTCCCAGTTACATTCAGAATAGATGTTAAAGTATTATTACTTGTCTATAAATCACTAAATGGCCTAGGACCTCAATACATTACAGATATGCTCACTGAATACAAACCTAACAGATCACTCAGATCTCTAGGATCATATAAACTAGAAATTCCAAGAGTTCAGTCAAAGCAGGGTGAATCTGCTTTCAGCTACTAACAGCGCCCCCTACTGCTGGAATCAGCTTCCAGAAATGATCAGATGTGCTCCAACATTAGGCACATTCAAATCAAGACTGAAAACACATCTGTTTAGCTGTGCCTTTACTGAATGAGCACTGTACTACGTCCAACAGATTGCACTATTATGTCTTTATCTTCCTTCTTTTATAACCTGTTTTGACACATTTTAATCTGTTTTTTATTTTTTTTTGTTTTCTTAAAGACTTGTCTCTTTTATTCCTGTTTATGTAAAGCACTTTGAATTGCCACTTTGTATAAATGTGCTATACAAATAAACTTGCCTTGCCTAAAGAAACTAACCATCATTATTTATATGCATACTGCAACATTACAAATTGTGAAGTTGAATGACTACATAACCCCCTATGCTAAAAATCTTTCAGATGGGGAGCTAGTGGCTGAGATGCACAAGAAAAGAAAGCAAAATGCCACTCTGGCGACATCCCTTTTTATTTACAATCTCCTCATTGCTGCTACATGGCACTCATTTTCATGCGTGTTGTTATTCTGACCTGAAGTGGCAATGAAGCAAGCCAAAACTTGTGAAAAGCGCAAGCTTGTGGTTTCCTTTACCATTTACAATGCGCTTTGCACTCACGCTCCCTTGGCATCTCGCATAACTGGGTGACAAACGGACAAGCATGACAAACGGACAAACCATTGCTGCAGCTCTGATACAAGTTTATGAAGAAAAAGCACTGCAGTGTTTAGATGCGTCGTGTTTGTCTAAGGTAATTAGTCTGGCGTTATTACTGAAATGTGTATATTCCATACAGAGTGCAAAGCAGATTTGGTTTGTTCTACTTGCATGAATTGGTGCACACCCGGCAAAGTTAAGATGTTTTTTTCAACTAGGTACTGCTGGAAAATGTGCGTGAGTCATGTGCGTGCCACTTGCACATCATGTGTGCGTTGCTCCCTTTTTGTGCCACAAGTCGCACACCTCCATTGAAAACTTTAACAATTTAGACATGAGCTTTATAAATAAAATAAATAAAAACAAATAATAAATAATTTTCCCATAATTTCTAATTTTCCCATAATCTATTTTTCCCCTTAATCAACTTTCTTTCTTTGAATAAATACCGTAGCATAAATATCACAACATGAACTACATGTACTTTTTCCCATTATTTTCAGGTAAAAACCCATTTTCTTGGTCCAGCACAACAAAAAATATGGCTTTAATCTCAATACCATACTTTTTATCCCAACTTTACTGCATAAAGAATGTGAAGGCCAAGATTTCTGAAATATGACCTAAATTCCACTATAGGCCTCTCACAAAGCCATCATATAACAGTATGTAGCACACAAGTCTTGTATATACACACTTCTGAGACATTTTTCAGTAATTCTCCAGTCTGTGCGTCTCCAGAGGCAGCGAGTGATGTTTCTCAGCTCTGTGTACACATGCAGAAACCCCCACATGCGCAGCTCTTTTAAAGCTGGCCTTTTCTCATTGATTTAGGGGCCTGTGTTTTAAAGAGGAAAGGGGGTGGTGGTGAAGGATGGGTTTACACCCAACATCTCCAAAGCAGAAAGCGAAAAGCTGACAGACAAAAGGCCAAACCCACAATACAAACAGACCACAGTCAACCTGCTGAACATACAGAGATTTAACTTGACCATAGCAAGCAGTCTGTACATCTCCATGGATTAGGGAAGCAGAGATTTGACTACTTAAGGAAACACTCCACCTAAAACAAAACAGGCTCATTTTACAGCTCTCCTAGAGGTAAACAGTTTAGTTTTACAATTTTTTTATTTATTCAGCCAATCTTTGGGTTTGACGGAAGCACTTTTAGCTCAGCTGAGCATTGAATCGGATTGGACCCTTAAAGACAACCTCTTGCAGCTATATAAATAAATACTTAATAACTTTTGATCTGCTGATGTGATCTGTACATTGTAAAAAATGCTAGGTCCCACACAATCGATTTTTGTTGGGGGAACATGAAAAAATTAAGTTAACTTATTAGTTTTTATAAACTTAAGTACATTGAACAATCAAATTGGCCGATAAAAAACCCTCAATGGTGTTGTTTCAGCTCATTTTAAATAAGTAGTTGTTTTTTTTCAAGTGTACCGTTCAAAGAGTGGGATAAAGAAAATATTGTGATGATATGTGATGAAGTTACACCTTAAGAGGTTTCATAGCGAGTGTGATTATGAAAATAACATTGACAATGCTGATTTGTCTAAAGGAATCAACATGATTTGGGTCTTTGGACAAATCGGACTTGGTTGTTGATGCATTGTCTCTTATTCATGCCCAGATCGGTTCAAACTACTCCAGTGTTTTCCCAACCCTGCTCCTGGAGGCACAGTAACAGTACACATTTTGGTTATACCTTATATAACCCATCAATTTCAGGTTTTGGAGTCTCTTCTGATGTTTTCATGAGTTGATTCAGGTGTGTTTGATTAGGGAGAGATTGAAAACGTGTATTGCTGGTGTGCCTCCAAGAACAGGGTTGAGAAACACTGCTCTACTCAACCAATAAACATTGGCTTCTGTCCTGCCAACCACCAAATCAACACGTTTTTGCGAAATCTAAACAAATCGGAGTGAAATTAGGCATGTTGCTATGAAAATGAAAAGTTCCTATTTTCTAGGCTGATATAGCTAGGAATTATACTCTTATTCTGGTGTAAAAATCAAGCACAGTGATATTATGCAGCTCCTAAAATAAATAAAAAATTATTCTCATAAATGTCTCCATGGTTGCAAGATTTTATGGTGCTGCATAATAGCATTGTGCCTGCTACAGCCATGGTACTGCAGCAAAGTATATTGATTAATGTCTGATTAATAAAATGACTCAAAATGTGGTTATTTTACTGCCTTCTGATATTTTGAAATCAGTGAGAAATTACAAAGCTAAATTTATTGTTAGTTATGGTATAGTTATGATTCTTACTTTAAAATACTTTATATTATATAATAAAATAATATATTATTATTGCACTTTCAGATAAGTGCATACAGAATTTTGGGTTTTGAAACCAGAATTTTCATGTCAATGTAGAGCTGCACAGTATAGTTAGGATTACATCAATTGGGAATTGGGATTATATTTGACCAAGAGCCACAGATTTTTAGCATAATGGAGAAAAAGTTTATCATTTGCATATGCTTTTATTGCATGTGACTGTATGAGCATATCATGAGTTTAAAGCATTCGGGCACAAGAAACTGTACTATTTGAAACTTTAATAACAAATATTTTAGTGAATTATTTATACAATGAAAACTACGCAGTGCTATTTTAAATTTAATAATTCAATTTCTGTACCTGAATTCCCACCAAAGAGAGCTATTTAAGTCATCTGGTGAAATTGTATTCATATAGCAGAAAACCAAAACATGGCAATGTTAGATTTTTCCAATATCGTGCTGTAGTCTTATTCCTATGCATCCTGAATTAGTACTGACAATTCTGAAATGGTTTCATGCATGATGATTGATCATCATGGCTGAAATATACTGATCAATCATTATACGTCACACTTGAAGCCGTTTCAAACCTGTCAACCATGGCCATTATCCACCTGTAAGAAAGGAAAAACCACTGCAAGGCAAAACAATAATCCTGTGAATGGCAGTCTGAGATAAGAAGCCAACAGAAACAATGCCAAGACACAAAACAACACCAACTCTGCGAGAGCTGTTCATGTTTTAGACCTTGTTTACCTCCTATTTAGTGCTGTCATCATGAAAGAATCGCCAGAGATCAGACCTACAGGCTATCGGCATTAAAACAGAGATGCTTCCTTGAATCTCCAACATTCTTCAAAGACAAAAAAAGGCTCCAATTTTGCACCGTGTTATTCTTTAGAACAAAGCCTTTTAAAACAACAACCAATTAACACTCACACCTCAAAGCGCTCCAACCCGTAGGGAGTCGACTAATAAAACAAAGTTAATAATACCCACACTTTCTCTGGCTGTCCTGTGCCTGCGCTTCCTACCTGACCGCCATCATTAGCTGGAGAAGGTTAAACGGGATCTAGAAGCACTGAGAGTCCCAGAGGAACACAAACTGGGTCAATGGTGAATATCTGTTCGATACAATGCAGGTTTTTTTCTTTTCTCCTAATTGTGGTGCAGTCTCTGTGGTTTTGATCCGAACAATCTTTGATTACTTCTTATTTTCAGGCAAATGTAAATTAATTTCCAACAGCGCAGCGAGCACACATCCTTAATTAAAACACAGCTGAGGCATTAGGAAATAAATAACTGATCCAGAGCAGAACAAGGAAAACAGTAAATTACACACGCAGACACAAGCTTTTCTCTGCACTTTCACAACTGCAAATTTCACCTCAACTGCACGCAGTTAAGACTTAGATTGGCAAAATAATGCATTAGTTTAGTGAGGTAATCCACTTTGCAGAAACTACAACAAGAGCGGGAGGTGACCGGCCTTAAAGTTAGCTACAAACTACAGACGCTTCTCATTAGAATATTAATACGGATTTTTTGTTAAAACTGTGGTACTTTGTGATTCATACAATGCAAGTCAACTGCTACTGGCACTTTAAAGACAAATAAATAGGTAAATAAAAAGAAATATTAAACAGAAATATGAATAAGAAACAAAACTGGTAACACTCTAGTGTATGTACCAATTTTCACTATTATCTAATGGCTTAATAACGGCCTATTATTAAGATATTGGGTGTTTATTAGTACTTATAAAGCACATGATGTGCATGATCTTATTCCACATGCTAACTACTACCTTAATTGGGCAACTTCGGGGTTTATTGAAGCAAAAGTCATAGTTGATGTTTTTTTAATGACAAAAAAAAAAAATCGCATCATCGATGATGCAAGCGTGCTCTAGCTCTGAAGGCAAAAAATACAACGTGAGTAAAGGCTAAGAGGAGAGGGGGCACAATTCTATTCAGGACAACCATGCCTAGTGTGAGTACACCCCAAGTCTGACCACAAAATTGTCCATACATTAGGCTGCATTATTTGAATCACCAATGACAACGGGTTAAGCTAAAAAATCAAGTTTATTAATCAACTAAAAAATAAAGTCACCTACATCTAGATTTGCAACGGTATACCAATATGACATTTATTGCATATTTACAATTTTCAAAAATAGTGGAAAGCAAAAATCTCCTTTAATAGTCTGCAAGCATTAAAAGGGTTTAAAGTTATAACCCCAACATCTCGAATGAGCTTAGAGTGAATAAACTAATAGGAAATTCATTTACAAAAAAATCCTGAGGCAATGTGATTTTCTGATTAATCCAAACTAAATAAATAAATTATCTGTAGACTGATCTGCAACTACTGTAGCATCAACTTAACCTCCCATTAAATTGGGCCAAAAGTTTGCAGAGGAAAAAAAAAAAGTAAAGCAGCTAGACGGAGCATTAAACTTTCAGTTGAACTGTTTTTAACTCAAGACAGCAGATTACAAAACATAGCAATCACTGTAAAATATGCTGAAGCACTGATGTCTCAGCCAATTGTTTTAGTTTAAAATCTATATTCGTGCATGGATGCTTCTCTGGTAAAGAGCCCAAAGTAATTGTGCAGTCTCAATTTCTAATAGGAAAGAACCATAGTTGGGTGGACAGGGACCAAAGAGACTCCCAGGTCTTATTACAAAGTCCAACTGTATTTCTTTTTTTATTTTTGGCGCAGGTCAAAGAACTGATCTTCTATCAAAAACAATCTCTAGGTGGAGCCCATGCTGGGTGGATCATGAAGCTTAGGAACTCGCTGTCCATGGCTTCGTTTTCATCTCCATCTCTGTTTTTTATCCTTTATTTCTCATTCGCACCTGTCTGTGACTGCCCCTTCCATTAGAGGCGAACTCTCCTTTTCCACCGCGCTCCTTTTATCTCTTCTCAGCAGGTGCTCAGAGCAGCTTTAAAGAAATGTATGCTCCAATTCTCAGGATGGGAGGCGAAAAAAAAAAAGGAAAAAACATACCCTGGTCCTCAAAGAGAGCGGAATAAACTACTCAGGAACCGTTAATAAACTGACATCTCAGTTATCTATCACTGTCGTCATGGCAAAATTGCAGCGGCAAAGTAAATTGTTTCTCCAGTGGATAAATCCATCATAACGTTAAAAAAAGGAAGAACAATGAAAAAGAGAGAGATCGTAGCTTGAGGGTTTAACAGGAGGGATTGCATGTGTGTCTGGAGAAACTTGGGAAGACCTTGTAGAGACTTTATTCAAAATACCTATTATTTGATAATAAAATCAAATGTAAAGACTGAATAAAATTTTGCATTTTAGAGACCCTGAGATGTTTTAAAGGATAAAAATGAGCCATTATGAATCGTTTCTTTGATAAAGTTCAAACAATGCTGGATACCATTGTACACTGTAAAAACATTACGTGATAAAGTCATGACAACAAACTCACCGGCCACTTTATTAGGTACATGAGTCCAACGCAGTTAACGCAAATTTTTAAATCAGCCAATCACATAGCAGCAACCCAATGCATTTAGGCATGTAGACATGGTCAAGACGATCTGCTGCAGTTTAAACCGAGCATCAGAATGGGGAAGAAAGGTGATTTAAGTGACTTTGAACGTGGCATGTTTGTTGGTGCCAGACGGACTGGTCTGAGTATTTCAGAAACTGCTGATCTACTGGGATTTTCAAGCACAACCATCTCTAGGGTTTACAGAGAATGGTCCGAACAAGAGAAAATGTCCAGTGAGCTGCAGTTCTGTGGGCGCAAATGCATTGTTGATGCCAGAGGTCAGGAATGGCCAGACTTGTTCCAGCTGATAGAAAGACAACAGTAACTATATAGAAGATTGGAGAAATGTTGCCTGGTCTGATGAGTCTCGAGTCTGCTGCGACGTTTAGTCCCAAATTTGGCGACGGTCAAAATTTGGCGTCAACAACATGAAAGCATGGATCCATCCTGGCTTGTAGCAACGGTTCAGGCTGCTGGTGGTGGTGTAATGGTGTGGGGGATATTTTCTTGGCACACTTTGGGCCCATTAGTACCAATTGAGCATTGGGTCAATGTCACAGCCTACCTGAGTATTGTTGCTGACCATGTCCATTCCTTTATGACCACAGTGTGTCCATCTTCTGATGGCTACTTCCAGCAGGATAATGCGCCATGTCATAAAGCGCAAATCATCTCAGACTGGTTTCTTAAACATGACAATGAGTTCACTGTACTCAAATGGTCTCCACAGTCACCAGAGCTCAATCCAATAGAGCACCTTTGGGATGTGGTGGAACGGGAGATTCGCATCATGGATGTGCAGCCGACAAATCTGCAGCAACTGCGTGATGCTATCATGTCAATATGGAGCAAAATCTCTGGAGAATATTTCCAGTACCTTGTTGAATCTATGCCTCAAAGGATTAAGGCAGTTCTGAAGACAGGTGTACCTAAAAAAGTGTCCGGTGAGTGTATGCTTGTGTTACTTTAACTTACTGAAATATGGTAATCACATTTTAAGCTAAACTAATTTGAACTTGATGATTAAGTCAGCTTAATTGATACAAGATGACTTGAAAAGTTATGTTAACTTATTTGGTTTTACAGTGTATGGACAAATCAAGCCCTAAAAACAAATGGTTTATTCAGAAAAAAAGCCATTTTTAGATACAATGCTTTTATGTTGTGCATTAGAGTAAAAAAGCTGCAAATGATTATAGAAACTGCACAAATGAGAGCTTACATCGAGTACTAAAGACATCATACAAAAAATTGAGGTTATCAGTTTTCTCAAACACACTTCATATTCCTTTGCTCTCGCCAGCAGAAAGTGACTGACTTGGGTTTAAATGACATGAGTGAGAATAAATTAGATGAGCTATCCCTTTAAGGTCGTTTCACATGACTTGCATCAGAGATTCAGCTCACTTAACCATCACACAAGTCATTTAAACCGCAACATGAAACATCAGTTATTTGCATACACTGTGTACATGATGTTCGTTTGCCCTCTAACACATTTGTGTAGCGCATCGCAGATCATGATTTTGCCAAGTATGATGTGATCCTGCATTAACATCTATGTTGATCCTGGAACATTATTTTTGTTGGAGAATGTAATCCATACCTCTAAACCCAACCATAACGGTAAATTATTCCCAAAATCAGAAGGGAATAATAGTTTGATAACAATTATGTAGAAGTGCATAAACCTAACGGTAAGCCTAAACGGTAAACATCTCTTAATTCTTGGCTGACTGGAATGTTGTTCCAGGATCAACATAGATGTTAATCCAGGAACATTTCCAAGTCCTACTTGGTGAAATCAGGTAGGCGGTAGTGCATCTCAATCAATATCGATATGTTAGCTCCTCCTTTAATTTATTATAACATGCAGCATATGCAAAGTAATAATAGAGAGTGTTTTTAATTTTTAGCAGCTAAACTGGTTTAACATTTTTACTCAAAATAGATGAGTGAAACTTAACTCATGAGGAAGAGCTTATCCAATTCTAGAGATGTGATTATAGTGGCCTAATTTATCACGATTAATATTATCACCGTACTGTAAAAATGACCTGAAAAGTTGATGCCATGCACACTTATGGCATTATACCTACTTTGGTATCTGATAATGAACAAACATCAAATAAAAATTGTAGCTTTATGTAGTTTTGTGACAAGCATGGATTCCTGCATTTGTTTACTTATATCTGTATTATTTAATATACATTGGGGTTTATGAGTACATTAGATTTTCTTAAAATATTGTTTGTTGGAAAACTACCTCACAGGGATCTATGTTTACCTTGTTTTTGACAAAACTGCATAATGCTGCTTTATAAAATCCAGAGAGTTGTGCAATTTGACAAATATATCTAATAATGATTTTACTGACTGACATTTTTATTTGATTTGTGATTTAATATTGTGAAGTCAAGCTTCACTTCACGTTTCACTGTGCTCAATGTGCTTCTTTTACTCAAATGGATTAAGTTCACAATACTCATTAGGATTAGTTTTTGAACATAGATGGTTTGTTTCAATCAGTTTTCTCAAATGGTTACCTTAACATTTTGGGTTTTACAGTGTATATATTGTAGCTGCTGTGATGCAAGCCATTGATCACTTACACCCGCACACAATTTACCTCCTGACGTGTTGTAGCAATCATAAACAAACACATGCGATCGGTTCATGAGATTGGCCAGATCGGTGATAAAATGCAATTATCAGCCAATACAGATCTTCGGCCGATCGAACGGAGCATCTCTAATAATTATGTGTTTATTAATTGTCATGCATTCAAATTAAAGTGTTTTGCGATTAGTAAATACCTTGTTACAAGTTTAATTTTGCATTTTCAAAAAAATAATAATAATAATAAAAAATAATCACAATAATCAATCAATTTTAATGATTATGAAAATCTGAAATGGTAATACTAACCATTGAATAAAAATAATTATTGTTTACCTTGAAACAACACTACAAATTGCATATAAAAGGCAGAAAGTGAGCAATACTGTAATATAGAAATGATATATTTATCAAATTAAATAAGAAGTCAAGCAGAAAGCTTGTTTAAACAACCAATGAGGCATTACCCAGTCAAAACATTTCCTGGAAAGTCTAAAGAAATGAGTTTCTTACAGCAATAACGCTTGCAGAATGGTAGGGCACCGGTGACTAAGGCTGTTCAAGTCCTCATTTGCATTTCAAGAATCTCAAAGTCGCATCTGCGATTCACAAACGTATATTTTGTTTCGACGCCCACATAATCCAACAAAAAGACTATGAGTCACAGCTCCTCCTCTGAGGGTTCAGGGTGAGATATGATAGAACAGAAAGTTAACCACTATAGCGGAGTTTCAACATCATCTGCATTTAAAAGTGCAGCCTCCATTTCCCCATCGATGCGTGTATAAACGGGCCCTTGGCTTTCATTAATACAGCACGTCATGAAGTACTATAGGACAAAAGTGTGCCTCCGAACCCCCCCGGACAACTAACAGAATTGGTCACGGACAATCATTCTGTTCTTCGCTGAGGTTCTGGATAAACACCATAGCCATCAATCACAGCCTCGGATGCGGAAAAGGGGGAAATAAGGGGAAGCGAGTACTTTCCGCAGGTCACCGGGGAGCAGTATGCGTCGTTAAATTCCCCCCATCGCTTTTCAATTACATGCCGTAATTCACCGTCAGGGCCAATTTGATGACAGAGATCGTAACAATGAACAGAGGAAGAATACAGTAAACAGATTCAGAACGTTGCCGGCGGCTCAAATCTTATGTTACACAGGGGGGAATGGCATCTTTCACCAACAAGGTTATATCGAAGGCCTTCACAACACAAGAGTTTATGGAGGAAACCTTGTAAAAGTCCTATTTGCTTTATGTATGTTTAAACATGCTGACAGTTTAATAGATGTTACAGCATTTCAGTATTTTCAAAGTTTTGCTGGACAAGATGAGACTGGCTCTGGCAAAAAAAAAAAAAAAAAAAAACAGCAACTTAGTTGTATTGTTTCACAAGTTTCTCGTTATATTTGATAACACAAAACTTACTCTGATGCATTTCCAGGCAATTTTGCCCAGTATTTGTGTAAAGTTTTTTGTATTAATGATGTTTGGTTTCTGCAGTAAATGTCTAATTTATTGGCTTCTAAACATATAAAGAGTTGCCACTATTGGCCAAATTTTCCATACAAGTAGATCCCTATTGTACATTTTATAAAAGCATTTGAATTAGTTTATTGAACTCTTCAATAAACAAGAATATTTTAATAACATAATAGGGATACACAAAAATGAAAATCCTGGGCCAAAACCAAAACTTCTGGATGTGCTTGGCAAAAACCAAAAAGGAAAATAATTTTGGAAACTTTTATAATGCAACAACATTGATAAAAAAGCCAATTAAATAACCACATTTTATGGACATGAACAAGTCAAGAGATTATGGTCATTTTACCAGCATTGCATGACAGCACAGTAGCGCTATTGCAAGCAGCAGGAGCAAGTATACTACATAGTAATGTCCTGTCAGTGCATTATTTGCCAGACTTTGCTTTTCCAGTGAGTCCAATGTGTGGTATATCCACATAAATGTATTGTGCGTGTTAGGGCTGCAAAATATTGGAAAAATGTAACAATATTTTTTTTTATTTTGCAATATATATTGCGATATGAATACAATTATATTAAATAAACTTTTTAGGGTCCCCTGACACATTTTTGTTATTGTCTGTGCTATTAGTGGTACATTTCTGTTTTTGCATGTGTTGTGAGTATTTTCATGCATGTGTTTAGTCAGAGACTAATGAATTAATGTTTACTCTTTGCATCTAAATACAATCTAATAAACAATCTATAAACTTTTTGGGGTCCCTGACACATTTTTGATGTGGTCTGTGCTATTTGCAGTGCCTTTCTGTATTTGCATGTGTTGTGAGTATTTTCATGCATAACTATCTATAAATACAATCAAGAAAAAGATACAATTGAAATAAAGTGTTTTATCATTTCCCGAGTCTAACAGTATTCAAGTACAGTAACTGAATGATAAAAATAAAAATGGTTCAATGAAATTAATCAGCCAAGGACACAAATGGTACAATTTCTTATACCGGAACGCTTTTAAAGTCATTATACAATCACAGGCATCAAAAACACATGCAAATGATGAATTATAATGCAAACTCAACATTGCATATCCTGCGATGTGACTATTGCGAATGATCACACTGCGATATTGATGCTGAAACCATATAGGCATGGGCCGGTATAAGATTTTGACGGTATGATAACCTTGGATAAAAATATCACGGTTTCACTGTATCACATATTGTGATTACTGCTCTAAAATATATCCTTTTTAAATGTCTGTGTAAAAAAACTAAAAGTTTTTTCCCCTTGGAACACAATATATTTTATTTTGAGACACATTTATAATATTTTGGAGCAGTAAACATGTGTAATAAGCAAAATACTCACAGAACAAAATACAGAGCTATTCTGAAATAGTAGTTTTATGAATGATCTACACAAATGAATTCCCATTAACTTTAATGAATGAAGCCCACTGCATGTACTTCTTGCTCTAAAATGAATTTCATTGACTCTTTTTTTTTTTTTGATCTCTTGCCTTATAAGCCAAAATACAGACTCTTTCAGTCTCTTTCTTTACCCACACATACGCAGACACACAAACCAGCCACCCACCCAGGGCCATATTTACACAGGCAGATCAGACAGATGAACAGCTCTTCCTATTGGCTTCCTGCATTACACACAATAGTTTCCCTATAGGAAAACTCATTAATATAACAACTGTGGCCAAGCTCAAACATCTGAAAACACAAAAAGGATCATCACTAACTATATTTAAATATGCAAAATACAGTGCACATGTCAACAGGATGCTCAAACAAATCCAAATCAATCAATGCAAAATTACCCTGGGCTGAATGGGGATGTGTGTGTTACAGTCAATGTCAAAATGTAGGCATTGTTTTGGGATCTTGCTTTGGGTATTTTAGCCTTAAATAGTTTTGATAAGCATGAATGGGGATGTGTGGGCCGGTATAATCATAATAAAGAAATAATATCAAATATCTCATCCTGAGCTTTAGTCTCCATAGTTCAGTTAACCCTTGTGTGTGATGTTGGGGATTTTTTCATCCACGCTGGGGTGATTTTGAGTCTTAATTTGCCCACAATTTTCTCTGTTTCAGCAAATGGAAAGATTTTTGGTGTAAATCTTATCTTGACACATATTTTGGGTAAATGCTTTGTAAATTTTCAAAAATCCAACAATTCGCCTGGGCAAATGGACTACCCATTTATTATGTTGGTGGCTGTTTTTGCCCCATTGACTTCCATTTTAATGACATTTATTGATTGCAAAGTCTTGACACCATATAATCATGCATTCTTGACTGTTGCTGGTTTTCCCTGTTGGGAAGAGGTCAATGCTTAATTTTTGCTGTTTTTGAACAGTACACAAGGGTTAAATAGCATTTGAAAACCCACTTACACATCAGATATAAAACACCTTACACCCTCACATCATCTAATGAGGGATTAAAAATCAATTCCCGCTCTTAGTTTCTTTCCATTTATTGTGAAATGGCATAAAAATCTTTGTTAAAAGGCTCATCAATGTGCTTCATTACATCTTATTTTATATTTTAACAGCCACATGATGATTAAGGGCATGGCTAATGCCTATCAGAAATAGAAACGAACTCCACTTTAGTAAGATTTAATGAGACCACATGGAGAAATAGACAAACTATAGTTACCGCTCAGTCACCTGCTCTGCCCTGAGGGATCACTTGAACCAATGACCCTGGCTTGTTTAGTGCACCATTTGTGCCCCTTAAAAAGACATACACACACAGTAACCTGCCTCTATCCAAAAGTGTGTGTGTGAGCGAATAGCAGGAATCTTGGTTAATTATCACCCGCCTGCTGTCACAACCATCAGTCTCAGTGACACCGCTACTGCCAACAGCACACTTGCAGGCTTATTAAAGCGCATGTGCGTCTGTGTGTGTAATTGATGTATGCACAGCAAGGACGGTGCCCTAAGAGCCCAGCATAATACAACCAATGATTAAATCACATCCTGGCCTTCATATATGCAACAGACAGACAGACATTACATGCCAACGGGGGGGGGGAGAGAAGCACACAATTTATGCATTTGATCCAGGGGAAGGGTTAATCAGCATCCCCTGGGAGGCGTTCATAGAGTCTGTGCATGTTTGATGGATGTGTCCTGCCATTAGAACTCCATGTATATACTCCATGTACTCATGACATGCATTCAATCACATCTAATTAGCAAAAACAGCAATTTCTTTCAGATGTAGCAGTGTTGCCTGCTTGCCAGATAAAACCTGCAAAATATTTGTGATCCACCACTACTTGAGGATGAAATTAATTGGCTTCCTGACAACACAATGAGGAAAACAACACTATCATTAAATTAATTCCCATCAGTAAGCCCTCACAGAATCTGCACTGCAGAATTTGGCCTGTCATTCATAAAATACTACAAGCACTGGGCATGATTGTTTATTAACCCTGTAACGGTCTCTGTCATGTTTATATCTTCAACTATATATCATTAGAAAGCTTGAAATGTCTAGTTTCAATATGGTTTATGTATAAATATCCATGTTTGATATGCATCACTGAGAAATTTACACATTTTCAACAAGGATACTCAGTTGTAAAACATTACTTTGCTACAGCAATCCACAAGTAAACCTTTTTAGATGTTTTTAGAAGCTTAATTCAAAGGAAATACCACAAACTTCCCATAGTATAGAATGTTGTGTCTACTTTACAAATATTGTCAAAAGTATGGTTCATATTGCTCAAAACATAGGGGGAACCCTTGTACCAATGTAAACAGAATGTTTGGTACTGAAGCCAAACAAAATCTTATTGAAAGCACATTTTCTGAGATCAACTTTGAATTTGGAATATAATGTCGAGATATTTAGTTTTGATTGTCAATTTTCAGGCTAAAAGGTTTTGCTAAATACATTTCTTATGTAATATAATAAAATATACATTCACTTACTAATAATTTTCATTAAAAAAAGGCACATAACTTCAGTTTTTTAGCTACAATCTGACATCTGTCTTCATTAAAATGAGAGCTCAAGCTTAAATCTTAGCACCAAAGTGTTAAAGACTGGCATTCGTTTAAGTTTAACATGTCATGGCTATGTTCAAAAGGTGTGTGCAAAAGTTAAGGGGTCAAAAACGCATGTATTATATGTAATTTGATAATTTTTTTCCATTATTTTGATCAGTACAGTGTTAAGAAAAGCTGAACTCTGTTTTCATCTCTATATTATGATAAACTTGCCTCTTTGCCAGTTTGGACAAAATTTACTACATCAAAAAGAATTTACATATCAGAGAGATGATGACAATTAGTTGCTTCTTATTAGCAAATCCTAACTCGTAACAGAAAAAACGTAACACTAAAGAACAAGAATAGAAAGTTCCTCCAAAAATGGGACATAATGTTCAAACGCCAGTAAACAAACAAAAGCCTCGGGCAAACAGCCCACATGGAGTTACCAAGTTTTTCATTTTATAATTCCTCAACAATATATAACAGACTAGTGTTTCAAACACACGGCTCCTATCTGCTCTACATCACCACTTTCAGGGTCAAGTGAAGCCTGGCTCATCCCTGACGACAAATCGAGCGACTCGTCCATAAAGCTAATGAGGAGGAAAGGCCGGTTTATCATTCGCCAGTCATCTTAGAGTCTGGATGCCCTTTATAGCCTTTCTGTAATGCGGAGCACAAAAGGACATTAATGCAAGCTTGGCTGCCCTTTCAAATGCATCATTTGTAAGAGGAAAGACAACGTAAAGATTGGTTTGGATGGGGGTTGTGGCTTTGCTTCAGGTGTGAAAGAAATAATCGAAGTACAGCGGCTACAAACTACAAAGAACATCATTAGCTTGCTCAATATCACGTTCGTCAATGTATTAATCACATTTTCAGGAATACTTTTGATGTGCGAGATGAAAATGAATATTTCAATGAAGTAAGAATAGTCCACGGCTAATCTAATGACCTGTGTTTTCCAGTCAGAGAGAGGCCATCCATTAAATTAGGCCAAAGTGTTCAGACCTATAAATGGCTAACTACTTTTCAGCAGGTTTCTGCAGAAGGCAGTAATTTACCTTTCCTACAGAGACTAAGTGAGCTGATATCAGCGGGAGGCAGCTAGCATGTGGCCGGGAGAACTGGAACATTCTCTCCATGGTTACATACCCCCAAACCCACCAATCAGAGATCAATTACCATGCCAGTCCATTGGATTTACTTTTGAAAGGCCAGTTGAAAAAGAACGACTTGATCTAGAAATCAGCACTAAATCAACGAAAGAATGCTTTTTCTTTAAATATCAAGCCAATTCAGTCTTCTAAACCACTGACATGAGCATTCAATGATCATTTACTTGCCCTCATGTCTTTCTAAAATCAACTGACTTTGTGGAACCCAAAACCGCAGAATTTTACACAACAAAGAATGTCATGAAGGTTTGCAATCATACAAGTGTGAATAAATGTCTTAATGTTTATGCATGTTTCCATAGACAGGAGGGTCATTGCTGATGCACATGGCAGCTACAAACTATTCATCGGTAGGTAAAGAACTAATCAGGTGGTGTGCACAGCCCAGAAGGTACAACATGATCAAATTAAACCAATTAATCACCGTTTTAGAGACAGCTAAGGTTCTCTTCCATTATTCATAGCCTCCTGCTTTACCCAATGGGAAAACTGCAGCTCTTATGGAAGGGGGTGCAGAGGAGTGATTCCTATCCGACACAGAACATATGTTGAGTTTGTAGGGACAAATTATTGAATAATCATGATAATGAAGGAGGTGTTAAAAAGAGAGGAACATCCTGAGCTGACCTTCACAATTTGCTGAAAACAAATGCAGTAGGTCAACTTTAACACCTGGTTTACATTGTGCAATTTTGTGATGTCCCAGATGACCAACGTCAAACTTCTTTGGGGAATCATTTATTTAAATTGATTGGGTTGATTTTAATTAATTAGTTTAGGGCTCTGGGCTACTGGTAGTACATGGAATAGCAAAGTCCACTAAAGGAGGTTGAGAACTCTCAAATATGTCTCCTAAACTCTGGAATAGTCTTTCTGAAAATGTCAGAGGATCAGACACACTCTTTGTTCAAAACTAGTTTAAAGACCTATCTTTTTAGTAAAGAAAAATACACTTTATTGAACATCTACACACAGACATGACCTATACACTATACAACTAAAGGCTAACTATGTTTATATATAATAACTTTAACTTTTAAAAGCGTTTAGTAATTAGTTACTAGTTAATTAATTCAGGGCTTCTGGTAATATCCGGAATCACAAAGTCTAGTAAAGGACGTTTGAGCGTTCTCATATATGAACTCTGAAATAGCCTTCCTGATAATGTACGAGGATCAGACACACTCTCTTTTCAAAACTAGATTAAAGATTTATCTTTTTAGTAAAGTAAGAAAAATTACAATAGAGCAAAGAGAAAAAATATATAAAAAGTCAAATAAACAGTGCTTTATGTTCTTCCCGGAGAGTCAAACATATTCAGGTACAGAAATTGAATAATGAAGTGTAAAATAACAAATGTACAGTCTCCATTCACCTGAAAAAAATTACTTTTGCTGATTTTTTTAAGTTAAAATTTGGAAATATTTTATTTACTTAAATTTGTAAAAATTATTGAGTTAACTTAATCGATTTGTGGTGTGACAACATGATTTAATTGTGGAACCCAGCATTTTTTACAGTGTTGTATTAATAATTCAGTAAATTTATTCTTAAATAAAGTTACAAATGTTTACATAAATGTTACATAATTGTGCCTGAATGCTTTTAACTGTCTTAAAAAGCCTTTATAACATGCAAATAAAAAGATTTCACTCTGATATAGCTATACATTTTTAATTGTGGATTAACTATAAACCCTACTCAACATTGCATATCCTGCGATGTGACTATTGCAGACACACACATTGTGATATCGATGCTTTTGAATGATAGTGTGTACAACTAGATTTTTTCTGGTTATGTCTTGATCAGGGGATCTCGCAGACAGCTGTCAAGACCTTCAGACCATACAAAAGACATGTATCTAGAACCTCACAGCAAGGGTCAAACTCTGGGCTCCTCTCAGCAAGGCTTCTCCTGACCTCATTAAAACGATGCCTTCACCGCAACCACCCTCAATCTTAACATTCTTTACAAGAAAGCTCCAAAAATGCCAGGAGAGGTGTTGGAGAAGTAATAACAACCAGCAAGAGTTCTCTATTCACCGAGACCGCAGAAGAAGAATTCAAGCATGACCCCTGTCTTTCAGGGGTTTGACCTTTCCCAGTAAGAGGCTGAGAGTGAGGGTCTGCCTAGTCAAACGCTATATTGAGAAGGACAAATACTCCTTCCAACAGCAAACAGAAATGTGTCTGCTGGAATTTTCCATCCATTCCACACTCCTGGATCTTAGTGAATCCACAAAACCAAACCGCAGCGTTTCAACATGTGTTTCAGACGTGAAAAAAAAAAGAGAAGTGTTTTCAGAAGAAACTTCTAGAGCAAACTAGACGCTTTGCTTGGAAAGACGCAAAAGTGTTTTCAGTCAGCTTTGATTTGGAATTAAGAGTTTAAAGATGTCAATGAATGAAAAGACGCAAGAAAAATAAACCCTAATTTGCATACGCATTTTGATTAGGGTGTGGGAAAATATCGATACAGTATAGTATTGCAATATTTTCCGCTGCAATACTATATCGATACACCAACACCCATATCAATACATTTCCAATATGTTATTGAAGTAGTTGGTAAATTAATAAAGTACATTTCTTTACAGTCTACTAGATGGTGATGTTGAATTTGAATTGTTTTTTTTGGTGAGCTGGGTCAACTTTAGCATGGTTTCCGCTACATTCATTCTTCCATGGCGGGGCGCCACACCAAATTTCAACACGGCTACATTACAGCTTCTCATTCAAAAAATTCAGTTATTTTTAATAGCGGGTTATAATCATACCAAAACATACTGTTCTAAAACAACAGAAAAAACAAGCGCACTTCCGCATTGAAGGTCAATAGAAAGTTACAACTTTCTGGCATATAAAATGTTGTGACACCATACTCCAAAAAAGTGAATTTACAAAATATGGTGAAATCTTTGCTGAAAACTATGGAAGCCCAAGAAGCTTAATGCATCCACAAGACAGATCTAGCCTACTCATGACTCTTTTCCAAGTAAAAAAAAAAAGCAACAAATGACCCGTCTTTCCGTCCGACCACAAAGCAACACACTTCACAACTTTCGTCTGCAAGTTACACACAGTATTAGTCAGCCTCAGGCAATCTCCACAAATTGATAAGCAGCCAAGGGGAGAAGCGAACACTCGGTTGCCCACTGCCAGTCACACTTAGACAAGAGCACACAGATAAGACACAGGATGAATGTGTTTGTCTTTGTGTTTGTCTCCCCTTCTCAAACAGCTGCAGGCGGCAAGAAAATGGCTACACGCATCACGTTCGCAAAAGTGCCAGACAATAAGCGTAGAAGAGTGAGTGAATGCAGAGATTCACAAATTTACCCTGGAGCCCTGTGAATGAGATGGCGCTGTTGATATCCCACTAGTAGTAGCAATGCGGGAGGTCAACTGGATGCGCTAAAATGTCATTCAATCATTCAGGCTGACATCGATGAGGATTAAGCTTGCTTTCAAGACCAGAAGCCCCCACCGGCTTCCCCCAACCACACACACACAGCTAATGAGAGATGGAGATAGCTACAGATGTCTCCATTTGCGCCGTTTACCTGCTGTGCCAAAAGCAATTATGGCAAGACAGCATGACAATTGTGACCAGCCCCTGCCATTCCCAAAGTGGCAGGAAAGATGGAAAAATATGTGATAAACCTTTTACAGTCTTTGTACTTGTAGAGAAGAGTCACTTACTGGCTGTATGTACATGCACAAACCTTTATTAGCCTCAATCAATTTAATTATCCTACAACAAATTTCACTACACTACATGTTTTACCATGTGTTCCATTCAATTCTTGTAACAAACTTTCTGTTCATGCAAGCTATAATGACAAAGAATAGTTTGTTTTAACTGCTGATTATTTTTCAATCCAACAGCAAAGGTAGTTTCATTCAGAAAAAATAATTACATAGCAAACAGTAGCATTTAAAATTACCATTGTAATTTAAAGGTTTGTTAACCCAAGGTTTGATTCCCAACCCAATAGTTATTTGCATTGACAATACAATGGCAAGAGCAAACAAAATGTTGACAAAAGTCCATGCTTAATAGTTATGCCAGGGTTTTTACCAGTCGTGAAATTTTTGCTGCTTGAAACAAACACATTTTGCATTATTCTTGCTATCTTATCAAGCAAAACATTTAAACAAATGTTTAATTAACATTGCATAAATGCATTTAACTACATGACCAGTGCTTGAGTACCTCTTGTGGTCTGATGTTAGCCAGATTTTTGTCGAAAGGCGAAGGTGGTACAGGGTACAAACCCTAATTATACTGAAAAATTGTGCGTCAAATCTAGAGCATGTTCACAAAACACTGTTTTAATTTAGTTCTTATGAATTCGGCTTTTAAATTTACGCCATTTTGGTGGTTTGTCAAATAAAATTAAGATGAGATAAGATTATTGTCTCTGTGGAAGCAATTAAAAAAAATTGATTTTGTTGGAATGATGTTATGCATCAACATATTGTGTCTTTAGTCTATAGGCATGCACTTGACAGGTACTTGACAACCACAACAACAATGGCAGCTTACAAAATATTTCACTCTATATGAAGCGGCGTCACCAACTACTGGTCTAGCATGTATATTAAGGCTGCACAATATTGGAAAAAACTGACATTGTAATTAGGGCTACACAATATATTGTTTCACTATTAATATTGCAATGTGATCCTTCGCAATAGTCACATCGCAGGATAGGCAATGTTGAGTTTGTATTAGACTTCATTATATAATTCATCATTCATCATTGTGTTTTTGCTACCTGTGATTGTATAATGACCTTAAAAGCATTCAGGCATAAGAAATTGTACCATTTGTGACTTTAACAACGATTAGTTTTATTGAATTATTTTTATTTTTATCATTCAGTTACTGTACTTGAATACTGTTAGACTCGGAAAATGATAAAACACTTGTTCAACTGTATGGGTTTCTTGATTGTATTTATAGATAGTTATGCATGAAAAAAAACTCACAACACATGCAAATACAGAAAGGCACTGCAAATAGCACAGACCACAACGAAAATGTGTCGGAAAACCGCAAAAAGCTTATAGATTGTTTATTAGATTTTATGTAGATGCACTCTCACTGCAGAATCATCCCAATCCATCTAACATTATAAATTCTTTCCAAAGAGAAATATTAAGTCATCTGGTGAAATTGCATTCCCATCTCAATATATATTGTGAAATACAAAAATATTGCAATGCTCTCGAATATCATGCAGCCCTAATATGAATATAATTTCTCAAGATAACTTATGACTATTTTAAAATAATTCATAATTGTACATTGATCGATGATTTTAGAGTGAAACTAAAACTATCCAACAACAACCATTCTTGTCTAAATATAATTTTGAAAAGCTTTTTTGAACCACTTCAAATGTTACTACTAGTCTTAATTATATAAATAATTAAATACATTTAATCTTTGTTAACACATTTCAAGAGCTCAAATAGTTCAGTTGCACTTAAAACCGTACAAATAATAATAACAAAAAAATTTTAAAAATAAAAATTGCAGACATCTAAAAAATGCTCTCTCTTTTAGGATTAAACTTTGTTCTGAACTGTTTTCTTATTAATTTCATCCCAACTTGACATTGCAGATCCTGCGATGTGACTATTGCAGATTCCCACATTGTGATGATGCTGAAACGACATATTGTGCAGCCCCCAATGCATATTACAGCTTTTCATTTTAATAGATCCATGTTAATGGATTTTTTCCCAATGTAACTATCAATGCATGAATCTTCAAAAGAAAAAGCTTTCTAATTTTAAGTACATTGCTGTCAAGTAAATGTACCACTAAACCTAAAAAAGACAAGAGGAAAGGTTAATTCTGTTAAACAAAACCTCACACAAATTTTCCATCAAGTTGAAGCAGAAAAACTACTCTGCAGATTCCTATAAAACATTCTGTGAAATGTCTGTGAACAGCCTACAAATAAGCTATCTTTGAAGGTAGCACTACTGATGCTCAGTTCAATTTTTAAAAACATCTTCTGTTTCACTTTATCCAACCATTTCTGAATTAAAAACGTGTCCTGTATTAAAGCCTTTTGTGATTCCCATTGAAATAAACTAGCATTGCACCGCAAGTGCAAGACTAATTCAGTTTGACAAGACTTCACAAAAAGTTTTTTTCCACCAAGCGCCAACAAAAAAGATCCACAGAACTCTATAAAGCATTGTGATTAGTCAGTTTACAAGCAGACTATCTTTGAGAGAGGACTTGCGGCTTGGCTTTAAAATCTGCGTGTCTGAAACCTCAGTGAAATGTGTTTCAAATAAACAAAAACTTATTTTCAGAGCGCAGCCATGATTAGTAACCCGAAACTGGCCACATGTACAAAGCACCATTCAAAGCCTATCTAGACTGCTTTAAAACACTGACAAGACAAAGACTAAACAACATACACCATTGAGTTTGCACGAATCCTGGCTGCAACCGTAACCTGAACAATAAATGCATCTGATTCTTATTTAAAGAATCCCTTTTATCTGATTTTCATGTTGGCATCAATTGAGCATTGAGTATTTTAACTAAATAAGGGCAAAATTCTTTCCTCTCAAGCCCTATTTGGTGTTACAGAGGTGTCGTTTTACAAATTCACCTCACAGCAATTTCAGTGGCAGCAGCTGAGGGAACCGATCTTCATTTGAGTCAGCCAAAAATTCCCTTTCATCATTCCCAATAGGTAAAAGGTTCCCAAATGTCTGAGCATGACCCTGTCATTACCATCAACAATCAATCATCATTTAGCCTCTATGCTCTTATCTACGGCTCTTCTCGAAGGTGAGGTTAAGAGCATCCTCGTGCCTTTATCTGCAGCAGCATATGGATGAATAAAGGGTGGATTTCTACAAGTGTTCTTCTTTTCCACAAACACAATCTGCAAATCTGGTGTATAGAATAATTCTTGAAGCCTACCAGAATTGTCTCTTATACAATAAAAAGACATTAAGTGAAAGTTCAACCCAAAAAAAACAAAATTATTTCATCATTTACTTACTCTCTACTTGATCTAAATCAGTGCAGAATTTTATTCTGTTAAACAAAATACATATATATTGAAGAATATTAAAAACATATGAAGAGTTCCGATGCAAAAACCTCTAAATGACATCTCAAGTGTTCTTCTATGGTGTTATTTGACTTTAAAAGGCAATGAAAATAACCCATTAATTACCATAACAATGAAACATCTGAACTACACGGGAAAAATAGAAAAGTGCTCATTTTAGAAGATTTCTGATGGCATTTAGAGGCTTATGCATCTGAACTCCTCATATAACCATTGACTTTTATTGTAGGGCAAACACAGTATGGAAGTCAAATGGTTACAGGTTTCCAACATTTTTCAACATCTTCTTCTGTGCTTGAAAAAAACCCGGAAACTGGTATAGAGGTAAAGTTGGTTTTATATTCGCACATTCGTTCATTTAGAAGTCTCTATATTGTTTACCATGTTACTTTGAATATTTGATCAGAATTAGCACGCAAGTATGACGTCAAAACAACATTAACACTATCTAATTGACTGTAAACAATGCTGTATGTTGATAGTCATTGGCTGCTTATATGATTTCCCTATTTAGAATTTGCACAGAATACTTTTCAGAAATTATATTATTAAGGAGAATGTCTGAATATCCAAATATAAAACCAACTTTACCTCAATGAAACTGGTTTGGAACACATATGAATAAATATTTTTTTCATTTCTGGGTGAAAGTTTACTCAAATTCAAAGGTGCTACACAAATTGAGTGACAAAAAAGATATACATTGAAGAATAATAAAAACATGAAGAGTTCAGATGCAAAAACATGTAAATGACATATCAAGTGTTCTTCTAATGAGCATTTTTCTCAGTCTCCTATATTAAAATGCTGTTATTGGACTTTAAATGCTAAAATAACCCACTCACCACCATAACAGTGAAATATCAGTAACTACACAGGGAAAAGATAGAAAAGTGCTCATTTTAAAAGAAGATTTCTGATGGCATTTAGAGGCTTTTGCATCTGAACTCCTCACATAACCATTGACTTTCATACTATGTGTTTGTCCTACTACACAAGTCAAATGTTTCCAAGATTCTTCAACATATCATCGTCTGCGCTTAAAAATCCCTGAACTGGTTTGGAACAAGTATGAATAAATGATTTCTCATTTTTGGGTGAACGTTTACTTGCATTCAAAAGTGCTACACCATTGAGTTACTAAACATCAAGTAAATGAATGGCCCATAGGACAATTAAACCCCTTAAGCTTTTACCAAACAATGCATCACTTAAAACACAGAAACACAGCCACGAGGCTAAAGAATCTTGCGAAATTAGAATAGAAATCAATGCTAATGAGCTGGCAGGAAGAACTGCGAATGGTTACCCTGGTTAAATGAGCTGGCAGAGACAAACGTGTATGATTTACACCGGTTAAACGTTTTAATTTGTAGGGATTTTGGCGTAACTTACCTTTATCCGCACCGCCGAACCGGAGAACGATGAGACTTGTGAAAAACACGAGCAGCCGTTGCTCCCGCTCCGCCATCACTTTCTGAGGTAAAAAAAGAAAATAGAAAAAAACAACCTCTCGTACAAGTTATCCACGGTGATTTCTGAGGTGAAGTTTTTTTACAGGCTAGTTACAACGGACAAGGTGTTTCGTTAAAAAACGCCGAACATTGTCCGCAACCGGCAAGATCTCGCGCTCCTCCGCCGGTGCCCAAAAATAAACATTTAAATCTCCGGTAAAAGAGTCAAAGGCGATCCTCTGAAGGGTCCGGGTGTTTTCCTGAACTTAAAAAGCCGAAGGGGGCTTTTAAAGGAGGCATGAAGTCAATCCACAAGCCGACCCACAACGGCAGCGGTTGCTATTGTTAATATGTTCCGACGCGCCGGTGTGTTTGTGACCGCGCGGAGAAAAAGACGCGTTCAACAGATTTAACGGAACCGCAGTGGAGTCTCCAACATAAGCACACGGCGTGTGGTGCTGCTGGAGAGCCTTGTAGTGTGTGTGTATTGGTCCGTGAAAAAGCAGGCGTGGATCCTCACAGGATTCTGGATTTTTTTTTTTTGGCCCGGGAAAGTCAAAAATCACGGCGTGTGGGTGCGTGATGCGCATGCGCACATCTGGAAGCCAACAAGCAGGCTACTAGGAATCTCTTGTAAATGTCTGTATGCAAATTATGATGTAAAGCAAGCGAAAGTGAGGTGAAGTATTACCACAGATCTTTAAGGAATATAATATCTTAATAAAAGCTATTCCAACAGGCTTAAAACAATCAGTCAAAAGTTATCTTCTGTTTAATAAAGCTAGTATGTTCCAGGTATAGGTTTGGGTAGTTTTGATATATTAGATTGGAAATCTAATTACAATTAGGTTTGCAGAATATTTTAACAGAAGAGAAGAGTTACCCCTAGAGTTAAATTCTACCAGGGTTCCTTTATATCAGAGGTGCCCAAACATTTTCACATAAACGGCCAAAACCAAATATCATTATGAGCCGTGGGCAAGTACTGTATACCAAACTATCATACATTGAAGTTGCAATGGGTAATTTTCTAATTTATTTCATAATATTTAAAAAAAAACATTACTAATTGTATTAACTAATGCAGTATAACTTTTAAAATCATAACTTACTGCAATAAAAAGGTAACAGTGAAGTTCAATGCTGAATCTGCCTCTGCCTTGATTTGCTCACCAGTCTCTGCATTGTCCTCTATCCATCAGGTATGTACATTTAAACTAAATCTGAATCATTTGCAATATTTAATACAACAATAAAACTTTACTAACAATAAAACAAACAAACAAAAAATTACATTAGATTTGAAACGACAATCTTCAAACAGTCCCCTATCATCCTCCCTCTTCTCAGATGGGATGGTGGGCTAAATCAAAGGTTACCGTGGGCCAACTTTGGCCTGCGGGCCCTAGTTTGGGGATCTCTGCTTTATATCAAATGTAAGCTGGAGAAAGGCCTGACTTTTGCCAAGGAATTTTGTGTGCCTAATAAGGTTAAGGAGATTCATTACAAAATTTTGCACAAAATTTACAGTCAATTCAAAACTGTCAACATTGCCAAATTTACACTGTCTTGTTTTTTTGTGAGTATGTTGTTGTATTTTGCACTGTCGTTGTATTTGCACTGTCTGTATTTTGCACTG
>CAIGQZ010035066.1:8257168-8269038 GCA_903798205.1 Danio tinwini
TATTTTGCACTGTCGTTGTATTTGCACTATCTGTATTTTGCACTGTCTGGAGCCAGCACCTAAGCTTTTCTCTCATCATAGCACACGTGCTGCTGATGATGTGACAATAAAAGTGATTTGATTTGATTTGAAATATGCTGATGTTGATGCGTCTTGTTGATTTTGTGGATTTGTTGGAGAAACAGCTCCCCATTTGAATGTGGTGTAACAAAAAGATTTTGGATTGAGTTAAGTTCCCATGTTTTAAGTTTACAAATTTGACACTCACTTTTGTCCTCAGAGATGGTTTTTTTTCATATAAAAATCCAAAATGTTTATCTTTTGAATAGATTGTTTACTTTTTTATACTAAATGCAAATTTGTTATTTATAAGCAGAAATGGCTGAAATCTCCTTTGTTTTTTCCCATTTTTCTTGCTGAATTTGACTCTCTCGTTTCCTCTCTTAAACTTACTAAAAATAAGAAATACGCACAATTTGTGATACATTAGGACAGCCTTTATACACATAGGACACAAAGACCCTTGTCTATTAGATTTTTTTCTCTCCATTATGTAATAGCTTTAATTCATGTAAACCTGTTCATACAAACCCACATTTTTTGGTTTATTTTCCTGTTATTGTTATTATTTTTCCCTCTGTTTGTGACATTTACAATAAAGAGATATAATTGTCATGTTTTCCTGTTAATGTACAGTTTTACAATAAAAAAAATTACAGATCTGGTGGGCTCAATGTAAACCAAACTTTCCCCATTATATAAATGACTTCCAATTATATATAATTCTTGAAGAACAATTACAAAAAAAACATGTAATGCTCTGAAAACATTTAAATTCAAATAAATGTCTAATTTCTTTATTTTTTTTATTATTTTTAAAACTATTTGAATATGTAATACCTCTTCTTATTGTGGCATTGAATTAATAAAGTGAAAAGAAAATGACCATAGATCTGATTCTACCTCTGATTTATAATCGAGAAGTACAGTAAATATTCTCTATATATCCAAATCCAGATACAAATCATGCTTTATTTTCAATGGATGAAGTTCTGCCATCAGGGAAGCGATACAGACTTCCTTTGTGTAAACGTGATCATTACATAAAGTCATTTATACCAGTTGTCCATTATCATTTTTAAATGGTAAATTAGTATGAGGGGTTTTTAAATCTTATTGTTGTTGCTAAATTTTACATGTTGAGGTTTTTTTTGTATGTGTATTGAGTCTAAAACAAATATGCTGTTTGAGTCTAATAGCTCATTTTCACTGACTGGTACAGTACGGTACGGTTCGGGTCGGTACGGGTCACCGTTATCAAGCTTGCGTTTCCATTATAAAGGGTACTCTTTTGGTGGGCGTGGTGTACTACAGAGAGTTTCAGTCGACGTCATTCTCGCTCGAATAAATGTCTACAGTAAAGCTGTACAGGTCGTTCACATTATATGAGAAGCTCTTCTAACAAAACAGATGCTTTAAACATATTAATACTTGTTCATAAATGTTTATTACTAACATTTCTATGAACATGATTTGATTATAACTGCAGATCAATGACAGTGTTACAGCCTACTGTAACGTCTGCAATTATATAAAATAAATAAATAAATGCAACATATATGAGCATATACAGACCCTTACAGTCTCCGATATGTTACCACTTACAGATAAACGACACACAGCATACATTAAGTCCTTATTTGAGTTCGGGAATCCTTGTAATCCTGTCAGGCTTCTCCTTTTTTTCCGCGCTTCACTCTCGCGTTTGTCCTTTTCTTTCTGAATGGATCAGATGTTGAAGACGCTTCATTAATCACACACACACGTTATTATTATCAGCTCAAGAAGTTTGTTATATCAAATCTAGACGCGATCGCGGGCTCCCTGGAGAAAGCGAAAAACCGCTCGCACTTTTAGACTTTTAGACGGCCTCGTAAAACAACAACAGGACACGGCAGATTCTTGGCTTTGTGGTTGTTCATCAGGACAACGACAAGGTTTGTTTTGAGCCCGGGTCATCCATGTATCTTTTTTATATGCAAATAGTTGTCTCGGCTGTGTATTTAAAAACATGGCGGCTCCATTGTTTTGATTCTGGCTAGCTCCACGAGATCGTGACGTATCTCTGTAAACCAATCAGCGTTCAGCTGCGCGTGTAGCTCCACCTTTGGGTACCCTTTCTCGCCTTTGGTACCCTTTCGAAAGGGTGCCGAAAAAGTGGTACGGATCGGTTCGGTACGCTTTTGACAATGGAAACGGCCATAAAAGCGTACCGACCCGTACCGTACCACTCAGTGGAAACGGGCCTTAATACATTTCCTGAAAAGGACAATAAAGTCTAACTCAACTCAACTCTATATAGATCAGTGGATTCTACTCATAAATCGAAAATGAAGATAAATTGCAATATAAATGTATTTTATGACTAAACTGCTCTATTTTGATCATATATATCACAATAAATAAACAGTATATATATACACTCACCGGCCACTTTAATAGGTACACCTTACTACCGGGTTGGACCCCCTTTTGCCTTCAGAACTGCCTTAATCCTTTGTGGCATAGATTTAACAAGGTACTGGAAATATTCCTCAGAGATTTTGCTCCATATTGACATGATAGCATCACGCAGTTGCTGCAGATTTGTCGGCTGCACATTCATGATGCCAATCTCCCGTTCCACCACATCCCAAAGGTGCTCTATTGGATTGAGCTCTGGTGACTGTGGAGGCCATTTGAGTACAGTGAACTCATTGTCATGTTCATGAAACGATTCGCGAAATGATTTGCGCTTTATGACATGGCGCGTTATCCTGCTGGAAGTAGCCATCAGAAGATGGGTACACTGTGGTCATAAAGGGATGGACATGGTCAGCAACAATACTCAGGTAGGCTGTGGCATTGACACGATGCTCAATTGGTACTAATGGGCCCAAAGTGTGCCAAGAAAATATCCCCCACACCATTATCCCCGCCACCAGCCTGAACCGTTGATACAAGGCAGGATGGATCCATGCTTTCATGTTGTTGATGCCAAATTCTGACCCGACCATCCAAATGGTGCAGTAGAAGTGGAGACTCATCAGACCAGGCAACGTTTCTCCAATCTTCTATTGTCCAGTTTTGGTGAGCCTTTGTGAATTGTAGCCTCAGTTTCCTGTTCTTAGCTGAGAGGAGTGGCACCCGGTGTGGTCTTCTGCTGCTGTAGCCCATCCGCCTCAGGATTGGACGTGTTGTGCGTTCAGTTACTGTTGTCTTTCTATCAGCTGGAACCAGTCTGGCCATTCTCTTCTAATCTCTGGCATCAACAAGGCATTTGCACCCACAGAACTGCCGCTCACTGGATATTTTTTCTTTTTTGGACCATTCTCGGTAAACCCTAGAGATGATTGTGCTTGAAAATCCCAGTAGATCAGCAGTTTCTGAAATACTCAGACCAGCCCGTCTGGCACCAATAACCATGGCACATTCAAAGTTACTTTAATCACCTTTCTTCCCCATTCTGATGCTTGCTTTGAACTGCAGCAGATCGTCTCGACCATGTCTACATGCCTAAATGCATTGTGTTGCTGCAATGTGATTGGCTGATTAGAAATTTGCTTCAATGAGCAGTTGGACAGGTGTACCTAATAAAGTGGCCGGTGAGTGTAAATATAAAATATAAATAAACTACATAGACCAGGAGTACACATTTACATCATTAATTGACTAATTAACAGAGATATAGTGCATCATACAACTTTTCAGCTCTTTTATATTAGAGTATGTAAAGTAGTACCATATTGTACTATGTACAATTTCTTGTAAATATTATTAACAATTTTGCATAGCTTTAGCCCATTTCTTTACACGAATATGGTCTCTTACTACAAGTTGAGTGAGAAATAAAAGTAATAGAATTAAGTAGTATCTTGCACACACACACGGACGCACGCACGCACACACACGTAGCTATCCTTATAGGGAATTTCCATTGACGTAATGATTTTTATAATGTACAAACTGTGTATTTTATCCCCCTACCCATAAACCCAACCCTCACAGAAAACAATCAGCATTTTTACATTTCTCAAAATACTTCATTCTTTGTGATTTGAGACGTTTTTCTCATGGGGAGCAAAAAAGGGTAAAAATGTACAGGTATTGCTATACTTGTGGGGACATTTGGCCTTCACAGAGAAAGGAATACAAGCTACACACACACAAAACAATGTCACCATACCTTTTAGTTTGTTTTCCAGATATCCTAGGAATAAAATCAGAAACGCCTGTCCAAAATAATCAGGTGAAGTGTTTGGGAAGGAACTTGAAGTGAATGGGTGTTGTGTGTATGATTAGCTACTTCTAGTGCCATCCGCTGGTTTGCATGCAGAACGGCACCCGAGGGCAAGCCAATGTAATCAACCATGACTGGATGTTAGACAAGCAGCAATAAAACAAAGTGTGCGCTAATGTCTGTAGACGTGCCCTCATTTATGCTCACACAGTCAAACAGAGAACGACCGAACTAGCAGCACATTTTCCAAATCCATCGTTCATCTATATATATACATTTAAGTTTAATTATATAAACGTTTGGAGTAAAACCATGTCCTTGGTGGACTGCAGAGAGGTCGTATAACACTCACATGTGATTACTGCGGAGCTCAAGTGCCCTTGGGTCTTGAAATTCAGCGTTTAATCAAAGCCGGTAAAATAAAGAATGTGTATGATCACTGGGAACAAAAAGATACCTGTGTATGAAGCACTGAATACGATTGAAATGTCGGTCATAATGAAGACAGAGCTTCTTTTAAATTCCACACGACAGCCGTACAACAAACTGACCAAAGCTGAGCTGGCCGTGGGTCATTTATCAAACTTCTTTGTGCTTTTGAGGAGGAAACACAAGCTGTTGTTTCTCATCTTTGGTGGGCCGTGCATCTCCACCCAAGCCTGACCGTGGCAATTATTTCTGCGCGTTCTAGAAGCACAAGTGCTCACTTCACTCGGGTTGGATGTTTTGTGCTATTCGAGTTCATTTTGCAATTGTGAATAATGACAGTGAAAAGACTGAGAGTGGCCTGAAATGCAGGATAAACACGTGGAAACACTTATTTATACATGCTGGAGAAGTTGTTTGCTTCAAGTGGAGACGGGTTTGTAAGAGCTTTGGAAAAAATTCAGATTTAAATATATATATTTTTAATATTTGGCTCTTTTCTGTTCATGCATATGAAAGTTTTTGCACTGCGATTTATGATTAACATGCTATTTAAAAAAAAAGTAATGTGTTCTTTTATATATATTTTAGAATGTTCATTCATTCATTCATTTTCTTTTCGGCTTAGTCCCTTTATTAATCTGGGATTGCCACAGCGGAATGAACCATCAACTTATCCAGCATATGTTTTACACAGCGGATGCCCTTCCAGCTGCAACCCATCACAGGGAAACATCCATACACACTCATTCACACACATACACTACAGATAATTTAGCTTACCTAATTCACCTGTACCGCATGTCTTTGGACTTGTAGGGGAAACCGGAGCACCCAGAGGAAACCCACACAAACACGGGGAGAACATGCAAACTCCACACAGAATTGCCAACTGACCCAGCCGAGGCTAAAACCAGCGACCTTCTTGCTGTGAGGCGATTGTGCTTCCCACTGCGCCACCATAACGCTGTTATTTTAGAAAAAAACGATCATATATTTTTACCATGATATACAAATATGATATATTGAGTATAACATTATACTCAACTTAACATTATATTGAGGTTTTTAATCATTTATAATGTACTTAAGATAAAATAATTATTTAAAAGTAATTTGTTTAATTTTAACATCTGTTACACTAAATATTCACCCATATTTTGTCCCAAATGTTTTAAAGACACTTTTATTTTTGGATTTAATGTGCTTTTTATACAGTGAGGGAAATAAGTATTCAACATGTAAGTATTAAAGACGCCTCTCATATGGAGAATGAAGTCTCATGCATTGCTCAGGTGTGATTATTTTAACAGAGTATCAAAATCTTGATGGTTCTGTGGGTCTCGTTGATCAAATCTGAGCTTTATTTTGTAGTCTCTATTGGATTCAGCTCAGGTGATTGGCTGGGCCATTCTACAGCTTGATTTTCTTTCTCTGAAAGCATTTGAGAGTTTCCTTGGCTGTGTTTTGATCATTATCTTGCTGAAATGATTTCATTTTCATCCTCCTGCTAATGTAGATGTTGGACTGAAGCAGCTAGGAAGGGCAAAAGGTTGCTGAAGAACTACTGAGAGATTTTAGCTGCTGTCTGGGCTTTCCTTGCCTCTCTACACCTCCCTTTCCTCATGTGTTCAATACTTTTTTCCTGCGTCATTTCATTTTAATATACAAACTGAATTCGTAAACTAATTAGATTTGTTTTCTTTGCATATAAGGATTTCTGTGGTTGTTATCAACATCTGAGGGAAAAATGTCAAGTCAACGGCACCTTTAAAAATGTGTTTTCTGAGAAAAATGCTGACATGTTGAATACTTATTTCCCCCACTCTACATGAAATAATTTTTAGAAATGTAACTTGATGTGTAGAGCAAAGTTGTACATCTCATCTTAGACCTATATTTGATTGATATTATTTGTATTTATTTGATCATTTACATATACAGAATGTATTTCTATTTACAGTATTAATCAAATATACCAATCTCTGTAGACACAATTTGTCAGAGCAGACACACTTACAGACAAAGCGTGCAAACATAGTCCATTTCAATATTGAAACCAAAAAAAATCTGACATTCTGCCAACCTTCCTGAGACTGACAGGGAAAGGTATGTGTGTCATCTATGATTTTGAGTAATGCTCGAGGCTCTTTAAAACCCTTAAAAGGACACAGAGCAGCCTTCAATTTGCAGACCAGGAAGAAACAGCTTGCCACTGCAGTGTATAAATGGCTCCAAACATCTGACAGATGGAGAACTGACATTGAGAACGAGTTTATTTGCTGTCAGAGCTGAAAGCAGGATGGGATGTCATTTGACGACACATTCCGTACAAGATGATGTTCACATTAAGGGAACCAAAGCGGCAATGCAAGATGAAGGCGATGCTTGGGATGGAATACTAATGTGCAATGCCTGGTGCAAAGTATGAACTGCAAAATATTTTTTTTTATGCAAGAAGTAATATGCAGAACAAAAAGTAATCTGAATGTATTATGAAAGGAGCCTGATTACATTACCATAAAAGTAATCTAAATGTAATCCAATAATCCAAATTAAAGTAGTCTAATATTATTCTGAAAGTAGCCATATCACATTACAATATAAGTAATCTAAAGGTATTGTGAAAAGAGCCACATTACACTAACATAAAGTAATAAACATAAGGTAATTTAAATGTAATCCGAAACTCGTCAAATTACGTTACAATAAAAGTAATCTAAATATAATCTGAAATTAGTCAGATAACTTTACCTTAAAAGTAATCTGAAAGAAGTCAATTTATGTTACCTAAATATAATTTAATATTATATTAATATAATCTGAAGGTAGACAAATTATGTTACAATAAAAGTAACCTTAATGTAACCTGAAAATAGTCAAATTATATTACCATAAAAATAATATACATGTAATCTAAAAGTAGTCAAATTACGTTACTATACAATTAATCTAAATCATATCCAAATTTTAAATTACATTATCATAAAAGTAACCTAAATGTAATCTAAAAGTAGTCAAATTATGTTACCATAAAAGTAATATAAAAGTAAACTGAAAGTAGTCAAAATATATTAGCCTAAAAGTAATCTAAATGTAATACAAATATCAGATTACATTGCCATAAAAGTAATCTAAATGTATTCTGAAAGGAGCCAGATTACATTAACATAAAGTAATATAAATGTAATATGGAAGTAGTCAGATTACATGATCATAAACTTATTCTAAATGGGCTCTGAAGTAGCCAGATTATGTTACAATAAAAGTAATCTAAATATAATCCATTAGTCAGATTACTTTGCCATAAAAGTAATCTAAAGATATTCTGAAAGGAGCCAGATTATATTACATAAAATTAATCTAAATGTAATCCAATAGTTAGATTACATTTTCATAAAAGTAGTCTAATATTATTCTGAAAGTAACCATATCACATTAAAATATAAGTAATCTTAAGGTATTCTGAAAAGAGCCACATTACGTTAACATGAAGTAATAAACATAAATTCATTTAAATGTAAACCGAAAGTTGTTAAATTACGTTACAATAAAAGTAATCTAAATATAATCTGAAATTACTCAGATTACTTTACCTTAAAAGTAATCTAAAAGTAGTCATTTTATGTTACCTAAATATAATCTAAATATTATCTTAATATAATCCGAAGGTAGATAAATTACGTTACAATAAAAGTAACCTAAATATAACCTGAAAGTAGTCAAATTATGTTACCATAAAAATAATATACATGTAATCTAAAAGTAGTCAAATTATGTTACCATAAATCTAATCTAAATCTAATCCAAATTTCAAATTACATTATCATAAAAGTAACCCAAATGTAATCTAAAAGTAGTCAAATTATGTTACCATAAAAGTAATATAAAAGTAAACTGAAAGTAGTCAAAATATATTAGCCTAAAAGTAATCTAAATGTAATACAAATATCAGATTACATTGCCATAAAAGTAATCTAAAGGTATTTTGAAAGGAGCCAGATTACATTAACATAAAGTAATATAAATGTAATATGGAAGTAGTCAGATTACATGATTCAATTCAATTCAATTCATCTTTATTTGTATAGCGCTTATACAATGTAGATTGTGTCAAAGCAGCTTCACATGGAAGTTTCTAGTGAATTGAAACAGTGTCAGTTCAGTTTTCAGTGTTTAAGTTCAGTTTAGTTTAGCTCAGTTCAGTGTGGTTTAATAATCACTACTGAGAGTCCAAACACTGAGGAGCAATTCCATCGATGCGCAGCTCTACAGATCCCGAACCATGCAAGCCAGTGGCGACAGCGGCGAGGAAAAAACTTCACCAATTGGCGAAAGTGAAGAATTTAAAAAACCTCGAGAGAAACCAGGCTCAGTTGGGCACGACCATTTCTCCTATGGCCAAACGTCTAGTGCAGAGCTGCAGTCTAGGCGCAGTAGCTGGACCTCCGCGAAGACACGTCTGTCCTTGAAGCATCACAGGAATCAGTCTTATGCTCTCCATCATGACTACCACAGCAGCAGCTCAGGATACGGCCTGGTCCAGGAACCTTGGGATCGTCTCGTCGCTGGTCTTGGATCGCATCAGTGGCACTGCATAGTCTGAGGGTCTCGAGATGAGTACCCCCAGGTGGAAATACAGAATAAGGAGAATAATTAGCGTAGCTGCTGTTCATAGTGTATATAAACAAGAAGCAAAATCGTGTGTGGGGCACATCATGCGTCATACCGCTATGTAATGCACTGAGTGTATGCTTTGCTAAAAAGATAGGTCTTTAATCTAGTTTTGAAGAGTGAGAGTGTGTCTGAGCCTCGGACATTATCAGGAAGGCTATTCCAGAGTTTAGGGGCCATAAATGAGGAGGTCGAACCTTTACTCGATTTAGCTATTCTAGGTACTACAAGAAGCCCTGGGTTTTGAGATCTTAAAGAGTGGGTTGGATTGTAGCGAGACAAGAGGTTGGTTAAATAAACAGGAGCTAGATTATTTAAGGCTTTATAGGTAAGAAGCAATATTTTAAATTCAATACGAAACTTAACAGGCAGCCAGTGTAAGGAGGATAAAATTGGGGTGATATGATCATATTTTCTAGACCTGGTAAGAACTCTGGCAGCTGCATTTTGTACTAGCTGAAGTTTGTTAATAGAGGATGCTGGGCAATCAGCAAACAGAGCATTACAGTAAGCCAGCCTAGAAGTCATGAAAGCATGAACTAACTTTTCTGCATCTGAGTTGGATAGCATATTTCGCAATTTAGCAATATTTCTTAGATGAAAGAAGGCAGTTTTTGTGACATTGGATATATGATTTTTAAAGGTTAAATTGCTGTCTAATATGACACCCAGATCTTTTATAGTAGAGCTAACGCTAACTTTGTATCCCTCTAATTGCAGGTCGAGTTGTGAGAACTGCTGTGTACAGGATTTAGGCCCAATAAGTAATAATTCTGTTTTGTCTGAGTTTAAGAGAAGAAAATTGTTGGTCATCCAGTCTTTAACATCTTTAATACACTCAGTTAGCTTAGACAGTTTAGACATCTCATCAGGTTTAGTTGAAATATATAATTGAGTATCATCTGCATAGCAGTGAAAACTGATCCCATGTTTTCTAATAATGTCCCCCAGGGGAAGCATGTATATTGTAAACAGCAAAGGGCCTAAAACTGATCCTTGAGGGACCCCGTACTTTACCAGTCTTACTTGTGAAAGTTGTCCATTAATATTCACAAACTGGTAACGATCAGCTAAGTATGACCTAAACCATTGAAGAGCCTGTTCTTGGACACCTGTAGAATATAAGCAGTCTATGAGGATATTGTGATCAATGGTGTCAAAAGCGGCGCTAAGATCTAGTAGAACTAATAGTGAGATGCACCCTTGGTCAGCAGCTAAGAGTAAATCGTTGGTTATTTTCACTAATGCGGTTTCTGTGCTGTGATGAGGCCTGATCATAAACTTAATCTAAATGGGTTCTGAAGTAGCCAGATTATGTTACAATAAAAGTAATCTAAATGTAATCCATTAGTCAGATTACTTTGCCATAAAAGTAATCTAAAGATATTCTGAAAGGAGCCAGATTTCATTACATAAATGTAATCTAAAAGTAATCAGAAAGGAGTAAAATTATGTTACCCTAAAAGTAACATAAATGCAATCTGAAAGTCGTCAGAATACATTACATAAAAGTAATCTGAATGTAATCTGAAAGTGGTCAAAGTACGTTACATATAAGTAATCCAAATGTAATCTTAAAGTAACCAAATTACTTTACCATAAATGTAACAAATGTAATCTGAAAGTAGACACATTATGTTAACATAAAAGTAATCTAAATGTAATCTATTATTCAGATTACTTTACCATAAGTAATCTAAATGTAATCTGAAAGTAGTCAAATTACATTACCATGAAAGTAATCTAAATATAATCCATTAGTCAGATTACTTTGCCATAAAAGTAATCTAAATGTGATCTGAAAGTAGTCAAATTGCATTACCATAAAAGTAATCTAAATGTGATCTGAAAGTAGTCAAATTGCATTACCATAAAAGTAATCTAAATGTAATCTGTTATTCAGATTACTTTACCATAAGTAATCTAAATGTAATCTGAAAGTAGTCAAATTACATTACCATCAAAGTAATCTAAATATAATCCATTAGTCAGATTACTTTGCCATAAAAGTAATCTAAATGTGATCTGAAAGTAGTCAAATTGCATTACCATAAAAGTAATCTAAATGTAATCTGTTAGTCAGATTACTTTTCCATAAAAGTAATCTAAATGTTATCTGGAAGTAGTCAAATTACATTACCATAAAAGAAATCAAAATGTAATCCATTAGTCAGATTACTTAGCCATAGAGTAATGTAAATGTAAGAATAGTTCTAATTAGAGTAAACACATTTTTTAAATACTCACTACAGTTACTTATTTGGATTACATGATAATTTTATTTTTACAATTTAAATATATTGCTCACAGCTATTATTTAATCAGTCTTTTGTGAAAATGTCATGTTTTCCTGTGCATTGCATTAGGATATACAGTATACCATGCATGTTTGCAAACTTTGCATTGCATGCAAACGAAAACTTCATTATTAGGTCTCCTGTCTTTCTCTCTCTCTCTCTCTCTCTCTCTCTCTCTCTCTCTCTCTCTCTCT
>CAIGQZ010035066.1:8273865-8288513 GCA_903798205.1 Danio tinwini
ATAGGGCGTCACAGTGGCGCAGGGGATCGCTTCACAGCAAGGTCGCTGGTTCGAGCCTCAGCCGGGTCAGTTGGCATTTCTGTGTGGAGTTTGCATGTTCTCCCGATAATGGCGTTGGTTTCCTCCGGGTGCTCCAGTTTCCCCTACAAATCTAAAGACATGAGGTACAGGTAAATTAGGTAGGCTAAATTTTGCGTAGTGCATGTGTGTGAATGAAAGTGTATGGGTGTTTCCCAGAGATGGGTTGCAGCTGGAAGGGCATCCGCTGCGTAAAACATATGCTGGACAAGTTGGCGGTTTATTCCACTGTTGTGACCCCAGATTATTAAAGGGACTAAGCCGAAAAGAAAATGAATGAATAATAATGAAATGAATAAACAATAAATATATAAATAATGAAATAAATACTAATTTAATAATTCATTAATTAATAATAATAAAATAATAATACTACTAATAAAATGCATAATCAATTGATAAATAAATAATAATAGTAATAAAATAGGAATATTGATATTGATGATAATAATGTTTTTTAAATAAACAATAATTAAATAATTAATAATAATGAAATAAATAATATAATAATAATAATACTAACAATGAAATAAATCAATAATTAATAAATAATAATAAGTGATAAAAATAATAATATTGATATTGATGATAATGATGTTTTAAATAAACAATAATTAATAAATAATAATAATACTTAAATAATACATTAATAAATAATAATAAAACAATAATACTAACAATTAAATAAATCAATAATTAATAAATAATAATAAGTGATAAAAATAATAATATTGATATTCATGATAATGATGTTTTTTAAATAAATAATAAATTAATAAATAATAATAATAAAACAATAATACTAATAATGAAATAAATCAATAATTAATAAATGAATAATAATAGTAATATTAATAATGATAATACAATTTTTTATTTGAACAATTTTTGGAGACGCTGAAATTCAGTGGTAAAATAGGTCACTGGTGTTTAACATGGTGTCGCGCTTATAAAATACGTTTAAAGTCAACGCAGACTCTGAATAGGCCTGTTTAATTTCTCAATGCACATTCCTGATCTTATTGTGAACAATTATTCCAGCTGCTATTGCTAATAAATAAAAAGTTTGTCTGCTTTCTCTGGAAAAAAGTCCTTGTTGGCTGTTGCCACAGGCTGTAAAAACAATTAGCTAAAGTAAACCAGCAGACAAATAGATCTTTGTAGGTCAAAAGGCTAAATTTGTAGTGCTTCCAGTTCCAGCTTCCTCACATCAATGTTGTTGTTTTTTAAAGGGTTATTGGTTATGTGTGCTTAACAAGCTCAAGTTATTTTATACAGTATAATCTATGACTGATGTATTACGTCTGTATATTATGGGAAAAAATTATTCAGAAAATTATCCCAACATTACTTCTGTATCTTTAACACAGATTAATTTAATATCTTTATCATTATATCTGTGGTCTGAACCAAGCCGCAACCTCCCGCTCTCCCTCGGGAAGCCAATACAGAAGTAACTGAAACTGCAATTCATCGAAATTCTGCTAGTCCTGGCTCCATATAGAGCAAATTTCTATTGAGCCCATTGTTAAAATAGCCAACTTTACAGGAGAAAAAAAGGTGTTTACAGCCTGGTACAAAGAACAATATTGGTGCATATAGCTAATATTACCCTTCGTGACAACTGTGAGGGGGTGAATTTTTTTTATAACTCATCCATTTCCTTTATATTAGGTTATATTAAGTTTGCATAATTAAGGGCGTGGCCACTTGAGTGACAGCTAGGTCTCGCTGGTCGCCGTCACTTCACCTCAGCTGATTCCGGCTGATTATCCGCTGATCTCAGCATATTCATCATATTTTTGTGTTGTTTTATGTAGCTTTACAGTCAGATGCCTTTTGGAATTATTTCTAACAATTATCAGATGATATGAACTTGTCTTAATATGGACTTAATAGTGCTCACAAACCATTTACATGGCCTCCGTTTCCCAGCTGAGTGAAATTATATACTAATATACCATCTCTATAAATGTATTTGTTTTATTTAATATCATTTATAATGTTTTTTAGACCTGTAATGCACTCCATAATCTGACTGATTTATTAGCTGTAGGCTCTAGAACAGTCGTCTGAAGCGTTGTCATACAGTGTTCTGCCTGGATTTCATCAATAGCCCTGCATTTACTAACAGACTATATCTGAAGTGTTTGGAAGTAATTCGCACTTTCCTCATGTTGAAAAATGTCATAAGCACAATGCTTATAATGGCTCAATGTGTAATACACTGAGCCACTAAGCATTGTGCTTATGAAATTGCTTATGAATCAGTGACTTTAAAAGTCTAAACATTTTATTGATATAGTGTACAACCAAGCACATGTGGTCAGAACACAAACGAGTCGCAGGTAATGAAGTATTAAGTGTTTCTCATGCGTCTGTAGCTCCACTCACGCTCCGCCTCTTTGCCCTTGTATGGTATGCCCCGGTTGGTGCAATGACACGGTAACAAAATGGCGACGGTTGGCTACGCCTACTGGTAGCTTCTTTTGGGTTCTTCATAAACCTATAGGTGACGTCACGGATACTACGTCCATATCTTTTACAGTCTATGGTCTGAACTCTGCTGATGTTTTACATTCAGAACTATTTTCTTTGTTGTCATCTTTATAGTTATGTTTATCATTATCTTTATTTTATCTATATTATTTAAAAATAAAATTTATGCCATCATTTACTCACTTTTTACTTCTTTCAAACCTTTGTGAGTTTCTTTCTTCTGTTGAACACAAAAGAAGATATTTTCAAGAATGTTGGAAACCGGTAACCATTGACTTCCACAGTATTTGTTTTTTCTATATAAGTCAATGGTTTCAACTTTCTTCAAAATATCTTCTTTTGTGAGGGTGAATAAATAGTGACTAAATTTTAACTTTTGGGTGAATTATCCTTTTAAGATTGCAAAACATGCCCTTGCAAAATGCATTTATTTACTTATCACCCATTTATGTAGTTTAGATTTTGGTCACGACGTTAGGTTTTGGTCACTTTCCAAAACAACCTAAAATCAACCCAATATTAACGTCATTTCACATCGTTATTAGACGTCAAAATAACAGCGCGACTGGACAGGACAGACTGGCATTATGCAAATGTGTAATAGATCTACAAAGACTGATCACAAATGTAAAGCAAGAGTATGTAAAGCGTAATATTCGGCAAAACATAATAGGAACCACTGATGATGCAGACTTCTTTCTTAAGCTTAGCTATCATAAATGCAGCCTTTCTAAAATCTTACTGATATTTTTCCAATGATTTGATTGCTTTCAGCATTCAAACTTTCAAACATGTCAAAATCTTAATTATGATATATCCGAACTCAATAAGTATAGAAACTTCCCAGGAGGGATTAAAGACAAAATATGATCAGGATTTTTTAAATTTCTATACATTTTTTTCTGCTTTTAAATTTTAATGAGGGAGTTAAAAAAAAAGGAAGTAAAAAAAAAGCAAAGAGAAGGTAGAATCCACCCAGCTGGCACAGCACGTTAACATGACACCAGATTGATGTTCTACCCCAATGGCGAGGATGTTGCATTGTGGGTGGAAATGAAAATCAGGTTGACATCAGAAACCAACATCAGACAGACATTGCATATTGGTCACTTTCTAACGCAACCTAAAAACAACAAAATATCAATGTCTAATGATGTTACAGCTTGACGTCGTGTGACGTCAATCAGTCGATGAATTTTGGTTGCCATACCTGACGAATAAATGTCAGTATTTGACGTCAATATGACGTTAGTTTAAGATGTTGGCCGGACGTTAAATTTTGGTCACTTTCCAAAACAACCTAAAATCAACCTAATATCGAATCATTATTAGACTTCAAAACAACATTGTCCTTAGACAATAGCGACCTAATGTTAACATCTTATGACATTGTAGGTTTCCTGGGCAGAGAGAGCAGACTGTGTAATTTAGTTGCATGTCTGTGAATGTTTTATTGTCTATTAGCTGAAAAAAAAATTATTCAGGAAATGATCCCAACGATATCAATTCATTATCTTTAACACGGATTTTAAATGTATCACTGATGAATTTTGTATCTTAATCATTATATCTGTGGTCAGAACTGTTGTTTTATTTTACATTCAGAATTATTTTCAGAATGATGTCTTTATCGTTATCATGCTTGGGGTTGAACTATGCCTATAAGAATCCAAAACATGCCCTTGGAAAATGTATTTATTTATTTATGAATCTATTTTTGCACTGTAGTTTATGAGCATCTGACTGAAGTGGATAGACTGGCATTATGCAAATGTGTAATAGATCGTAGAACAGGGCTATTCAATTAGTTTGTCATGGGGGCCAGTTCATGAAAAGCATCCCAAACGAGGGGCCGGAGAGATATGACTTGCAATATAAGTGATGACTAGGGCCAGACGGAATCTGCGGAAGTTTTTTGTTATTTCTGCGGAGAATTTTGGTAAAAATCTGCGGATTTCTGCTGAATTATTTTAGGAGTATCAGAACTAAAACCTTAAAATGTGAAATAAAAAAATAATATCTTTTTAACTTTTATTTAATGTTTAAAATGCAAATCCAATTAGATTAACAGTAAATAGTTAACTGTAAGTAAATAAACAGAATTAATGATGGGCTAAAAATCTGCGGAATTCTGCGCGAGCAGAATCCATGTGGGCCTAGTGATGACACAACAGCATACGAGCTCATATGTTGTATTTGTGCTCATAAGACACCCACGTTCACTTTTTCTACATTAAAACGTTAATATGTTGAATTTTGAAACTAGATAACGTCACTGCATTGTACAATAGGCTTTTTTTTTACAAGCATATCCAAATGTTGTATTTATATATAACAAGAAAACTGCTTCTATATTAATGTGTTGTTTATTGCTGCTCAGTAACAAAATACAGCACAAAATATGAATAAAAAAACAAACAATAGTCTATTTCTGTCTTTGGACTTAAACATAAATGAAAAAGTATTTGATTTAAACATGAGTGATAATTTTATAATGAAAATAAATGATAGAACAATGGATAAATAAATGTTAATTTAAGCTATATATTAGCTAAGAGTTTAAACAAACTGTTGTTATTATCTGCGTTATACATACGTAATCATTTTAATAATTTGTATAAATTCGTCTAACTTATCTTTTGTTTACATTGCACTGAAAGCCACGCACAACTCTCACCACCACAGCATGGGATCATTTCTACTGTGTGCTCCTGGAGAGCCGTGCGCGTAGCACTTTCAATATGCGCACGTATCCAATGGAAATAATGTACATGGTGCGGAAAAGACGTGATATGCCAACGGCTTGCTGCTATAGTTAATCCGCTGTGCGTGCGTATTGGCATAACTTTGTTTATTTGCAGCATATTTTTTCCATGCAACAGAAATTCGCCGTTGAGAAGCCTTTAATAAATAAAAGCAGAGTTAATAGTGAAATCGGCAAATCATTGCATTCCTATTAACGATATCAGTGCATTATACAAAAGGCCTTATCTACAAACATATCCAAATGTTTTCGGCTGCCCGCACCACTTGCTTAATGTCAGGTGACTCACGCTCTGCGCAGCCTTCAACTGCAGCTCACGCTGTATTGAACAGACGCACGTCACTTCATAACTATAGCGGCTGTTTTTCGACTGAACTAAATTTATTTTTCATGTTTTGGTCACATTATTTGGAGGGCCGGAACAAATTGCCTCGGGGGCCAGGTTTGGCCTGCTGGCCGCCAATTGAATAGCCCTGACGTAGAAGTAAAAAGTGGTCTAAACTCTGCTGATCACGGAAGTGAAGCATTTTAAACAGCTATATTTAACAATAATAGGAACCAATGATGATGCAAACTTCTTTCTGAAGCTTAGCTATTATAAATGCAGCCTTTCTAAAATCTTACTGATATTTTTCAATGATTTAATCACTTTGAACATATTCAAAAATGTCTAAATTTCTTCTTTATTATGATATCCACACTCAGTGAATATAGAAACTTCCCAGGAGGGCTTGAGTACAGAATATGATCAGGAATTTTTGATTTATGTACTTTTTTTTTTGCTTTGAAATTTTAATGAGGTGGTAAAAGGTAAAAAACAGAGAGAAGGAAGGATTCAGAGAGAGCAGACGGTGTAGATTAGCTGTGAGTCTCTGATAGTTTTCCGAAGCATTGTATTATTAGACAAAGCATAATAGGAACCAATGATGATGCAAACTTCTTTCAGCTTTTCTAAAATTTGCTTGTCAATGATTTGATCACTTTCAACACAATCAAACTTTCGAAAATGACAAAATCTCATCTTAATTATGATATCCACACTCAGTGAATATAGAAACTTCCCAGGGGGGGCTTGAAGATGGCATATCATCAGGAATTCTTGATTTATATAAATGTTTTTTGGCTTTGAAACTTTAATGAGGTATAAAAAGTATAAATGAGGTAAAAGGTATAAAAAATAACAAAGAGAGAAGGAAGAATCCAAAGAGGGCAGACTGTGTAATTTAGCTGTGAGTCTCTGATACTTTTCCAAAAGCATTTTTAAGAGTATTATTAGCCAAAGCATAATAGGAACCAATGATGATGCAAACTTCTTTCTGAAGCTTAGCTATTATAAATGCAGCCTTTTTGAAATGATTTGATCGTTTTCAACATATTAAAACTCTTATCTGAAATATCTGAAAGATGGCATATGATCAGGAATTTTTAATTTATGTACGTTTTTTTCTTTTGGTTTTAATTAAGGGGTAAAAAAAAGAAAAATGAAAGAAACAAACAAAGAGAGAAGGAAGAATCCAGAGAGAGCAGACTGTGTAATTTAGCTGTACTGTATATTTGAGCATGTGTGTGTGTCTCTGAGCCACACAAGAGTCTCTGCCCTTAAGACACGGCGGGGGGCAGAAAGCTGATGAGGGTTGTTTGTGAAGCGACGGGCATTTAAAATGCCAGCACACTTACTCGACACGCGCAGACTGGCATTAAAGACCACTGCGGCGCTCTTATGAAGATCTCTTTTAATTGGCCTTCTGAGATGCCCGGATTACCCGCGAATTCTCTCTGTGCGACTGTGTTCAGCGCTGATAAACAGAGTTAAAAAGAGCTTTAACTCAGACCAAGACTATACACTTGAAATCGGATTTGCAAATGGGCGTGTCACAAATATGCTAATTTCAAAAGTCAACATATTTTACTGTGGTGTTGATATGCTCGTTTAACCTGTGCCCAACACGGTAAACCTGTCAATTTGTGTGTGGCGGAGCACTAATTGGACACTAAACATCATAATTGGCTCTTTAGCTGTCGACATAATAGCTGCAAATTAGCGAGTTCAGATTCCAATGTGTTAGGCTGCACTAATGCATTAAAATGACTTCAGCTCTAACGAGAAATTAAAGTTGGTTTTTGGCAGAACGGCTTCTTGTGCTAAACAGAGCCCTGCTTCAATATACATTAGAGTTTGCTGTAACACTTTATAATAATAAGATCCTATTTGTTAAGATTTATTCATTCATTTTCCTTCGACCTAGTCCCTTATTTATCAGAGGTCGCTCCACACAGAAATGCCAACTGACCCAGCCGGGACTCGAACCAGTGACCTTCTTGCTGTGAGGCCACAGTGCAGACTACTGAGCCTAGAAAATAATCATGTAACATGAACTAACAATAGGCAATTTACTGTATGTTGTGAGTGGCAATCGATTGAATATGCTTTTATTGAAGTCATCTATACAGTGCATTCGTAAAGTATTCATTCAGAAACACTTCAGCTTTTCACATTTGTTTAGGTTACAGCCTTACTCAAAATGCTGCCACCACCATGCTTCACTGTAGAGATGCTATTAGCCTGGTGATGAGCGTTGTCTGCTTTTCTCTAAACGTAACGCCTGGCATTCACTCCAAAGAGTTCAGTTTTAGTCTCATCAGAGCAGTTAGTTTAGTTTTTTATGGTCTGAGAGTCCTTCAGATGCCTTTTAGCAAATTCCAGGCGTGGGAGTGTCTTCCATCTGGCCACTCTACCATACAGGCCTGATTGGTGGATTGCTGCACAGATGGTTGTCCTTCTGTAAGGTTCTCCTCTCTCCACAGAACAATGCTAGAGCTCAAACAGAGTGACCATCAGGTTATTGATCACCTCCCTGACTAAGGCCCTTGTTCCCCAATCACAGGTTAGATGGCCGGCCAGCTCTAGGAAGAGACCTGGTGGTTCTTACGTATGATGGAGGCTGCTGTGCTCATTGGAACTTTCAGAGCAGCAGAAATGTTTCTGTAACCTTCCCCAGCTTTGTGCCTCGAGACAATCCTGTCTCGGAGGTCTACAGACAATTCCTTTGTCTTCATGCTTGGTTTGTGCTTTGACATGCACTGTCAACCCTGGGACCTTATATAGACAGGTGTATGCCTTTTCAAATCATGTCCAATCCACTGAATTGACCACAGGTGAACACCAATGAAGCTGCTGAAACATCTCAAGAATGATTAGTGGAAACAGAATGTACCTGAGCTCAATTTAAAGCTTCACGCCAAAGGCTGAATACTAATGTACAGTACATGTGATTGTTCAGCTTTTTTTATTTTTTATAAATTTGCAACAATTTCAAAAGCTCTTTTTTCACATTGTCATTATGGGGGATTGTGTGTAGAATGTTGAGGAAATAAATTAATTTAATCTTTATTCATTTTATCATTTTTAATTCATTCATTCATTTTCTTTTCGGCTTAGTCCCTTTATTAATCTGGGGTCGCCACAGCGGAATGAACCGCCAACTTATCCAGCACATGTTTTACAAAGCAGATGCCCTTCCAGCTGCAACCCATCACTGGGAAACACCCATACACACTCATTCACACATACACTAGGGACAATTTAGCTTACTCAATTCACCTGTACCACATGTTTTTGGACTTGTGGGAGAAACCAGAGCACCCGGAGGAAACCCATGCCAACACGGGGAGAACATGCAAACTCCACACAGAAATGCCAACTGACCCAGCGGAGGCTCGAAAAAGCGACCTTCTTGCTGAGGCGATTGTGCTACCCACTGCGCCAACGTGCAGCCTTCAGGATTGCAAACAATCACAAAAAAAAATCATCTTTTTTCCCATTCATTGTTGTATATTCAAAAGCTCTGGTTAGTTGTACAGGAACACTTGCTCTGACGACCCAGGAGCAACATGGGCTGAGTAAAAAAAAAAGAATATTCTTTTATGACTGAACTCTTCTGTCTCTTTAATAACTAGTGCATCATCGGCAGAATGTTTTTATTCATTAGTATTATAATAGATGGTACGTATAAGCAGATTTGTGCTTGTGTTTTACAGGTCTCAGTGTGGCTGTTAATCAAGCGTGTGTGAGCGGAGGGCTAGTTTGAGGAATTGCCCCTCGCAGACCCCTGGTAGGGTGTTAATGAGCAGACTGCTTCAGCTCAGCAGGGTCTTGCTGCTTGTGTAGCCTGTTAGCGGGATTGTGGTAAATTTGAGACGGCGGTGGGCAGATTGCTAACCCTTGCTGCTGGCTACAAACTACAATTACCCTTACGGTCGTTTCTGCAAGAGATTCGAAATGCGTTTGCCCTCAAGCTGGAAAAAACATTGTCTTCTGTTTCACTTTTTTTGTCTTTGCTTATGTGCTGAATGGTACGCTACATGCTTCACATACTGATTGTTGTAGTGTGGAGTGTGTATACCTTGAAGTGGGTGCACATTTTTTATATTAATTTGAACTAGATTTTTTTCTGAATGATAAAAACATGTGACCTTGGACCACAAAACCATTTATAAATCAAATTTTTGTAATGTACGCTGATAATGATTTTTGTAAATGACACAGTATTTAACTGTAATATGAACTTAAATTTACTGAAGGACAGTTATGCAGTATGTTACTGTATTTTAGAGTTGCATTGTGAAAATTACTCTATTTTACAGTAAAGACATACAATACTGTAAACACATATACAGCAAGATGAATGGTGCTGTAAATGTAAATTTGAATGTAAAATTGATTTACTTTAAGTTGTAGAGGTGAGACGCTTACTCCATGAGATGAGACACAAGATTGTGTTCACGAAAACGAGACAAGATGAGATTTTTTACAATTTTTTTTAAAGAAATCTTCAATGATGAAATATATTCATGGAAAATAGTGTTTTATTTTACAACAACAACAAAAAAATTATCACAAAATGCAAAACTATTTAGGTACTTTTTAAAATCAACCTGTAATGAATGTTATTTCACTTTTATTTTAATGCATTCTATGCTGTAAAGGGCATGCGAACACTGCTAAATATTTTGCTAATGTATGAAAATAGTGTTTATATATAACTTTAAATATTAGCAAACTACTTGTAGTGATAGATAGTGTCAAACAGCTTTGTGTGTATGGCTTATCCTGTCGCAAAATGCGGCTAAAAGTCCTCCACGACGGTAATAGTTTGATTACGGGGTTTATATGTCTGTACTGCACTTCAATAATGCTACTAAAATAGGAATATTTCATGTCTTAATTCAATTTGTGTTTACAACGATTATGACCTTCAGCATATCTCAAGTGCTAACTGAGCGCATGGTTAATTTGTGTAGCAGCCTTTGCTTTTGCATGTGGCAACCTTTGAACTCCAGTGAAAAAAAAATGGTTACATCACACCCGCCCAAGCAACCGAGGCAGCCTGGGTTGCCAGATGACTTGCGGTTCAAATCCAATCCTGCCTCCAATCGTCAGTGCTAATTTCACCGTCACGCTCCATCATAACATCACAACTCGTGAGACAGCTTTTCATCTCAATGAAAAATTTTGTCGCAATTTTGTAGCCCGAGATCTCGTCACACCCCAGTAAGTTTCCTTAATGATCTAGATGCAAAGTCTAAAGCGCATGGCACAAAAGCATTAAGGGCCTGTATGAATCCACTTTTGCTATTTTAAGGACGGAAAAATACAGTTTGCGCCCTGGCGCATGCTCTAACAGGGTTGTGCTTATTCTCTTAATGAGTTATGGGTGTGTTTAGAGCATAATGTGCATTAAACCATTCAGAATCTCTTCTCCCATTTCCTTTAAGAGTCAGTTGGGTCGTGCCATGGCACATTTGCTATTTACATGGCAGACTTTGGAAGTGAAAAAACTGAATGTAAAAACTGAACGCTTCACTTTATTAGACCAGTTTATTAGACCATCTGCTTGAGGATAAAGAACGAGCCTCCTTCATTCAGCCTCTTTACTTTTTAAATTTTTCTTTTTACTCTTTACTTTACTCCTTTACTTTGGTCGATGAGGAAATGGTGGAAACTTACTCCACTGAAGACATCCATTAGCCTACATATTTAATTTAGTTTGTTAAGCACAAAGATTTGTTTCAAAACTATTTCTAAATTCAGTTCTAATCTTAAGCAAAGGAATTAATGAACAATAATAACAAAGTGTGGTCAAAAAACTGAGTTATATCCAAACACACGTCTTGGGGTGCGTTTCCCAAACAACGACGTAACTCGCGGCTTAACTTTGGAAAAAGAACGATGTAGTGACGAGTGGTTCCCAAAACCCTTAGTTTCTCTGTCACAGATCCATCGCTTGAACGACGTTAGTTATAGCGTAAAATGCCCATAATGATGCTCCTAACGAGGTGGAGTAACTTCTTTAGAGAACAACCCCATCATCTCTTTATGTAAATTATATTGTTTTGGTAAAAACATGCACTCGTTTTCCATTTTAATTGAAATATATGTAAATGGCACATATACGGTCTATGTTTGCTTTACTAATATTATTAAAAATTTGAACATTACATATTCTACTCTAAAACATAAAATCCCTTACAAAAGCTAACATTATTCTAATATCATATATAAATCATATAAATAAATAATGAGGCTATTTATTATAAAGTAAAATATATTTACTTTAATAATATTAATAATATTAATGATGATGATTATTTTTATTAAGTAGAATATTATTCATTTAAAAAAATTTTTAAAGTCTACTTTTACAATTTGACACATGTAAACCACAGCAGAAAGTTCTAACCAACAGGCCCATGTCATACAGTACAGATACTTCATAAATAACCCACTGTAAAATAAAAGAATTAACAAATGCTATGTTTTTTATTTTCACAAGCTTTGGAGACGTAACATAAATTCCACTTTTAAATAATAGCTCACCTAGTTCAAAATGATATAAATGTTTTCAAAGTGCACTGTGAAGGGGGCACAATTATAAACATGAAGATCGCTAAAACTGAACTGTAAAAATACTTTGAAAGTAAATTACACCTAAGAGAGATGACTTTAATGCTTTTTTATTTTTAATAATTCCAACTTTGAATGTTAGAATGTTCTAAATGAATAGGGCATAGGGGGATAAGTGGGAATAGAACACAGCCAGGAACTATGTTTGTAACTACAGCTCCAGAGGTGTCGTTTCAAGTGCTCAAGTTTGCGACGCAGTTTGCGAATGTTCGTTGGAACGATGGATTTGGGAAATGGCAAATCAACAAACTATGTTTGTAACAACGGAACTTGCGACCTTAGTTGACTAATGATGGTTTTGGGAAACGCACCCCTGTTCCTATGCCCCATATGGTGATGCAGACGTCTCCAAAACCCCACAGGTGGACAAATCTAAACTAGTTTTTATTAAAACAAATATAAATCTGCATATAATAAATAATACTGCTAATAATAATATTATAATAAAAATGTAAATTGTCATGAATAAACTGAAAAAAAGCCCCCAGACATGAAAAAGACTACATATATTTATGTAGTAAATAATACATTTTTGTAACATTTTAATCTTTTTTTTTTTTATTCATTAATTTTCTTTTCGGTCTCTTTATTAATCTGGGTTTGCCACAGAGGAATAAACCGCCAATTTATCCAGCATATGTTTTTTACGCAGCAGATGCCCTTCCAGCCGCAACCCATCACTGGGAAACATCCATACACATTCATGCACTACAGACAATTTAGCCTACTCAATTCACCTTTACTACATGTTTTTGGACTTGTAGGGGAAATCGGAAAACCCACACGAACACGCGGAGAACATGAAAACTCCACACAGAAACGCCAACTGACCCAGCCAAGGTTCGAACCAGCAACACTCTTGCTGTGAGGCGAACGTGCTACCCACGGTGCCACCGTGCAGCCCTTTTTCTTTTTTTCATATGTAAATATATTTGTGTATTGATGTACATCCTAAGCCCTTGAACCTGCGTAGGTACATAACTAACGAGCTCCGCACTGGACTTTAGAGCAGCTTTTAGCTGGTCAATGGCACCATCTATTTCAGTTCCTCAAAATAGCCACACACCAACAATGCACCTTAACACACCTCTTTTTCAGACCGGCACACCCATGAGTCCACAAAGTAGTGCAAATGGATTTGCTATTTAGACAACGTGGTGCAAAAATATCTTTATGAAACATAATCTTCACTTAATATTTGAATGATTTTTTTGTATAAATCAGAAAAATCTGATTGATACAAACGTACCTGTGCAACTTAGAACTGGTTTTGATGGCTAATATTAAAGAGATTCAAACATGTAGAGCAATGAAATCCTTAGTCAGTATTGACAACTATTTTGAATAGAAAAAGTTGCTAAAGTTTGCTCGAAAAATGTCTAAATATCATAAAATGATGTCATACATATTACATTATTATTAGCATATTACTCACTTGGATCGCTTTGTATTATTTGCATGTTTAAAAATGTGTCAATTGTATTTGAATTAAATGTGTTTTATATGTGTGTATATCTGTTTGAGGAAACAGATTGTTTGAATAAGCATCCAGTTTAGTCTCTCAGACAAAATAAAGCTCAAGTTAAATGAACTAAAATACTAACAGAAAATGTGCACATTTGCATTCCCAAAGATTTTTACAAACGGATACAAGCTGATGTTCTCAGTTTCTCTAAGTTTCTACAGCTTCATACATATTATTTGTTAACTATTTAGAGTAGCAATTTTAAGAACCATTACATCAATTTCATCCTTAGTAAAAAATCCCAATTAATATAAAATTGGAAGAGCAAAACTAACCATACTGAACTAATAATCTTGCTTTGGTTTAGTTAAAAGACATATCATATTAAGTCAGTAAACCCATACTTTAATATCAATAAATGAAGAGTTACTTTCAGAAAAGCTAATGTGACTGGACTAATAAACACAAATCCAGCTAACATATACATATATATGTAACACACACACACACACACACACACACACACACACACACACACACATATATATATAATTATATATTTAAGTTGGAGTCAAATTTGAGCCTATTAAAATAAGCATTCAAGTATTTTATGAGACAAAATAAATCACTTTAACCACTCGCTACCTTGCAAATAAAAAGCCTCTCTTGCTTAGAGAGTTTTTGTCTAGTTTCTAGTCCAAAATTCTTAAATCAAGAAGTATTTTCTAAAAAAGTAAAAAGTATTGTTTGTAATCAGAAATAATGAGTATAAATTAAATGAGTTTTTCCTCAAAACATGTAAAATAATCTTGTTTTTGGTTTGAATTACGTTTATTTCACTTACCTATTGCCGGATAACTTTCTGTTTTTTTTTTTTT
>CAIGQZ010035066.1:8288913-8319763 GCA_903798205.1 Danio tinwini
TATATATATATATATATATATATGGACTAAAAATGTGGACTGTGTTTGAAGCATCTTTGTATACAGTTGTACTGACACTATGCAGCTGTCCTGATTCCAGCAGTTATGAATTACAGAGTGATTTTACTGTCTTTTTGTTATTACAAACATGCACTGTTTTAAAAACGTTTTAAAGAGCCCCTGTTATGGGTTTTTGAAATTGACCTGTAGTGTTTAACACAGCTCTAAGTGAAGTGAAATATCCAGCTAAAGCTTAAATCTGAAAGTGGACAGTTTTTAAAACTATTGATTCATCTATAAAAGAGTCGACTCATAGTGGTTTAAATGAATCGTTTTGATAACGAGTCTTTAGCCGTTTCGGCGTGATGTCTATACGAAACAATGGTTGCACGCGCAGACCCACAAAGTTTAAACCAGCGGCCCCACCCACTAACACAGCAGCAAAGACACACAGATCCTAAAGTCATGAGACATGAAGACGCTGTGCTTATCAGGATATTATTGGAAGTGTGAGGGAAAGAAGTGCTTTAGCAATCTACATGCTTACAATGAACTTTCAGTACACAGCTCATGGATTATTTTCTTCCTCCATTTTGTTTTATATATACTAGTACTGAACAGTTCATTCCAGTGCAGTAATGTGAGAGTATGCTGTGGGAGCGAGTTCAAGCCAAACAGTGAGAACAGCGCCTACTAGGGTTGCAGAATACGATGGTCACAGAATTTGGTGTAACACGTGCAAAATAAGGACAATTTATTAGGTACAAGTCAAACAAAGGCACGCTGGACTTCGGGCTGGTGCACAGCACTGAAAAGGCGATGGGAGCCTGCAAAGACAGTGATTGTTGGGCAAAGCAGAGTACAGGTAAGCCCTGAGAACATAACATTTCACACAAGAGATGCCACAGCAATGATTGCAAATAGAAATGATCTACAGCTGAGAAGGGAGAAAGGCTCCAAAATGAAAGATAATTAATGAAATCAGACCTGGCCCATAACACATTTCATAAGTGTAAGTAAATAGCTGCCTCCTTGTTTTCTCGTGCTTGTAAAGTATGTATTTAATTGTGTTGTTACTTGTAACCACTTGCACTGTATCAGGTTAACTCTATATTCACATATCGCGTCTGATGCCTCGTTGAAGACGCGACGCGTGCTGTTTTTTTTATTTAAATGAGTTTGTGGTGTTTAACTGCACTGCTTTTGACGCTCTGGTGAATGAATACCACTGTTGAGAAGCGGGTACTGTTTACTGTGGTGTTAGTAAATTTACTTTGAAGCGTGTTTCGGGCGTCTGCTGCGATCGGATCCTATACCAATGTTGGCGACCCGGGGGCTTGATAAACCGCGCTTGGCATTTTACTGTCTCGCGCTGAACGCTGTACACTGTCCACCAATCGCAACAGGCTGTCATCGGTCCAATCAGTGCCAATTAGCTTCGCGCTAAGGAGGGGTTTGGGAACAAATTAATCACTGAACGATTCACATGGGAGTCGCTGGGATAATTAGGTAAAAATAATTGCATTTTATAAGACCATGAAAGTGTTTTTTGACCTTGCATGCAGATCAGCCTGTTGTTGGAGACCCATAAAACTGAAATATGACCCTTTTTAATGTATAATAGGGGCTCTTTAAAACTCATTCTTGAGGTGCAGCTGATCACAGAGAGTTGGATCAGATCTTTTAATCCCTGTTTCTTTGCAATCCTGTTCTGTCAACATGTTTATAAGCATTACTATAGAGACATTTTAATACACGTATGTCAATCAAAATCGGTGAGCATGGAAATTACACTCCTAAAAAATACACTCCTACATCAAGCTGTGGAGTTCAAATCTCTGGGATTTGGATTCCATTTTAACCTCAGGAAATTAAAAAAAGAAACTTGCTGTGTTTCTATCACTTCAATATAAAAGTGAACACACTATGGTCACAATGGGTGCCCTTTAAATAGTTGCTTGAAGTAACTCCTGAGTATAATTATAACAATAAATTAGTAAATACAGCAAAAAAAACAACATGGGCTCATTCTGAAAACATAGTCCTATATACGTTTCTGTAGACCTCAAATTATGCAGCCAGAGGTGCGTATGGTTCCATTTCATTTTTTAAACGAATGCTATGGGGAAGTATGACGTCGTTGCTTTTCGCGCTTACCAGCTGACCACTTACCTCCGTGTGGACGGCTTTTCCACTATAACCAGTTTGTCCAGTTAGCTCGTCATGTACGTCGGCGGACTTGAGACGCAGAGAGGAGTTGACCACGACGACGGGGTTCAAGTCTGATGAAGAATGGTTTCAGAAAGCTGGTAAGACAAAAACAGAATCCAAAAAATAAAATAAACAAGTAAATAAAAGGGTGAGAATGTGGTAAAATCTGAAAATGTGGTAAAAATCAGACGAGGGCTTTTCTTTATCTGGATTGTTTTTGAAAATTGTTGGTTAGGTTTAGGGAAGTGGGTGGATGGGTCAGTCGATTGGTCGGTAAGTCAGTCAGTCAAACAGTCAGTCAACCGCGGACTCTGATGGGTTTATGCAAGAACAGTAGGCGCGAATTGCACTTTTAAATTTGAGATATGAAAAAACGTACACAGCGGCCTCTCGTGGATTCGCGAAAACAAAAACTGCAAAAATACGTACCTCCTAGGACGTATTTCGCGGCCTCCATAAATGTATATAGAGGTACGTTTTCAGAATGAGCCTGGGTTGAAAAAACCTCTTTGTAGCACAAATAGTGTGTGATATGAGATACGCTCCAAAGTTTAATCCTCAAAGTTAAAGGTTTGTCCACATTTCTGGCCCTCAGTAAGAGCACTAAAGATACGGTGTGTCCTACTGAAGGAGGAAAAGGAAAGCATCTCATCACTCACAGCTTTGGCTCTGACAGACAGCTCCTGTTTTACACACAATGCGAGGCACAGAACAGAAGCGGACATCATGTCTAACATCTCGGTGCTGACTCACTGCTCTGTTCTCGCCGGGAAGATTAAAGCTGCGTGTGTCTTCACCAGCCAAGCACAAATTTCCCTTAATGTTTCTCCCATCAGTCCTTTATGAGTCTAATCTCTTTCAGGTTTCATTCCGTCTGTGCTATTGATCCGCCGACTCAAACTACACACAGACGTTTGATCAGAGACAGACGGATGGGTTCAGATTGAAGACTGATGGAGAAGTCTGAGCTTTGAGGGTTATGGATCACTTTGTTGTGATGGTTTACCTTAGGCAATGCATTTGATAATAAACATGAGGTGAGGCGCTGCATATAAAACTTTCAGTTCGCTGACACACGGACAACAGTAATTAAAGTGTGAAATAAAAATTCTGGACTGAAACTAAAAATACTAGATGCACTTGGCTAAAAAGCAAAAGCTAAAATGATCTGTAATAATTATTGCTATTAGCTGTGTTAAAATAAAAAATAAATATAATATATATATTATAAATAGGTGGCTCAGTGGTAAGCACTGTGGCCTCACAGCAAAAAGGTCGCTGGTTCGAGTCCTGGCTGGGTCAGTTGGCATAACTTCAGCTCTTTCCCATCCGGTGGGGAGCCCTGCGTCCCCTGCTCCTCCCCATGCTGGGAGACGGCAGCAGGCAGATCCTTCCTCGCCAGCCTCAGGCCGCCCCGGCACTCTGGCAGACGAACGGGTTTCTCCCCCACTCGGGTTAACTCCCGAACACTCGCCCTGCTCCTCAGCGGCGAGGGCAACTGGACGATGTGTCCCTCCTTCTCCCGGGTTTCGGCACCACTGTAATAAAGTTACGGCCACCTGGCCGCCGGGAAGAAGGAGGCGGAGAACCGACGGATATATAATATTTATTAATAAAAGGGACGGCAGCTCCTCACGGAGACTGCCGTCAAACTGAAAGCAAAAGTAACACAACATGTCCGGGCCCAGTCTTCTCTCTCTGTCCTCTGCCATCGTTCCTCCTCTTATATTCCAGAGCTCCTTCCGTGGGATTGAAGGCAGGTGCGCGCCACAGGTGTATCTCATCTGTGGCGGGCCTCGTTTCGCTCCCACGGCTCTCGGCCACGCCCCCTCGCCACAGCGGTTCATTCCGCTGTGGTAACTCCTGATAAATAAGGGACTAAGCCAAAGGAAAATAATGAATGAACAAACAATATAAAGTATAGTTTTTATAATTAAAATTAATAATATAAAGCATCAGCTATAGCAGCTAATGTGAGCTATAGTGCAATTGGCAAAATTTCTGTGCATTCCTGACAAAAACGTTTCATTCATTCATTTTCTTTTTGGCTTAGTCCCTTTATTGATCTGGGGTCGCCACAGCGGAATGAACCGCCAACTTATCCAGCATATGTTTTAAGCAGCGGATAACCTTACAGCTGCAACCAATTACTGGGAAACACCCACACTCATTCACACACACACTCACTACGGTCAATTTTAGCATACCCAATTCACATGTCTTTGTTTTTGGACTGTGAGGACCCGGAGAAAACCCACACGAACACAGAGAGAACATGCAAACTCCACACAGAAATCCCAACTGACCCAGCGGAGGCTCGAACCAGCGACCTTCTTGCTGTGAGGCAAACCTGCTACCCACTGTGCCACCGCGTCCCCCCTAAAGACGTTTTAATAAAAATGTAAAAAAACTTAACGTATTTTGGGTCGATTGGTGACTCATTTTTAGGTCCAAACAGAATCTGCGAAAAATCCACAGATTTTCAACCAATTCGTTAGACCATCATTGGGCCTAGTTTGTTTTATTAGTTTCAGTAGTTTTATTAGGTAATATGCAAATTTTTATATGATTTGAGTTTTTTGAGTTTGTAAAGTCTATTTTCTGTCTTTTAGTGGATTGATTATATGAGAGACTTGGGTTGTTTACCAAATGGATCTAATCCGATTTGCATTGTAAACCTTAAAGTTAAATTAAACATATTTTTTGTTTCATCTCTTAAGTTTTTAGTAACCATTCATTCATTCATTTTCTTTTCGCCTTAGTCCCTTTATTAATCTGGGATTACCACAGTTGAATGAACCGCCAACTTATCCAGCATATGTTTTACGCAGCGGATGCCCTTCCAGCTGCAACCCATCACTGGGAAGTTTTTAGTAACAATACTCTCAAAATTGTTTCACATTAATCCACAATTTTTTTATGCAATAGCTAAAAAAATCTGCAGATTCTGTCTGGCCCTACTAATTTAGTAATAATGACATCAATACTTCAGCTAATATTTTCAAAACATGAATTATTGACAGAAGAATAATGTCAAATCTTTAGCAGGCATTGTTGGTGTTGTGAAATCAATATCAGAAATTCAGAATTAGCTCATACTTAAATTTATTTATGTATTAAAGTTGACCTATTATGCCCCTTTTTACAAGATGGTCTCTGATGTCCCTAGAGTGTGTGTGTGTGAAGTTTCAGCTCAAAATACCACACAGATAATGTTTTTTAACTTTCTGAAACGGACCCTTTTAGGCTTTGATCTTAATTGTGGCGTTTTGGTGACTGTCGCTTTAAATTCAAATGAGATTGTGCTCTTTTTTAAAAAAGGCGGAGCTACTAATGCCTATGTGTCAGCATAGTGGCAGAATCAATGCTAGGATCACCAGCAATCTAGTGACCGCAGATCACTGGTGAACTCGCAGATCTCTAAAGAACTACAAATCCGCCATTATATGGACTACATATCTTGTCATGCACCGCTCACACACACCTGTTCCGGGTTTCCATTGATTACACACTCACACAGCTGGGAGCTGCTCAAAGATTACAATGACTATTTAAACAGCACACACACACACAAGCATCAGTGCTGAGTCTTGTTACACTGTTTTGTTAGAATTAAGACACTTTTTCTTTTGCCTTGCACTGCTGTGTTTGACCCTTGCTTTGTTTGTGTGTTCACGTTGCTTGCCGCCGGGAACATTCGCCTGTTTATGACTACAACAGAAGATCTAATTATACCCCTTTGCCCCTGTGTTGACTGTTGCCTGCTTGACTAATCTTGAATAAACTGCACTGTTCTGAGCATCTGCTTCATTACAATCAGTGTTTCAGCAAACTGATTTTATAAAATATATAATTAATACATTTTTACCATAAGAAGCTGGTTATATTCACACTGCTGCCACACAACTGTTTAAACCTCTTATAAAAGTGATTTTTTGCATAATAGCTCCCCTTTAATGCTCTAATTAAGAGTATATTAAGTTCTGAAATTCAGTCCTTCATTTAAACAAAACAAAAAAACTTTAAATGAAGGAATGCATCTGTGCTGAAAAAATATAATCTAAAAAGTTGCATTTACTAGTCTTTCATTTAAAAAAATAATAGAGACTGAAAAGGCTTTTTAAATATTTACAATTTGTAACACCTTCTTTACATTAAGACTTTGATCTAACAGCCAAAAACATGTTAATAAAAGCAGTTAGTCCCGTCAAAAAGACAATTAAGTCGCTCTTAAGGCAGTAAAACCTTTAATAGCTATAATTAACCATTAACCTCTGGTGAATATGAGTCTAATGGAGGCCATTCAGAGAGGTATTTCAAGGGTTAAAACCAGTAAATGCACTCATCATTTGGTGCGCTCGCTCCTTATTCACTGAGATTCTCTGAAAAGTGCCTAATGGCAGGCCAGTAGACATTTTCATTACTTTCCATGACCCGTGCCAGTCTGAAGTCCATTATGTCTGCAAAACGGCACACTGAGGGTAAATCTGCGCTATGCAGGTCGAAACGTTTCTGAGGTGTCAAGTGGACAATAAAAGGGGAGAGAATATGAAATTTGGGCTGTAATCGGCTCTTGAAAGGACAGAGAAATGTTAAAAGGTGCTGACGGAGAGACGCGTGACCTGCTGCTCGAATCAAAAAAAGGAGTTTTACATTTCTTTTCATTCCCACTAGGGAGAAAATGTGAAGGCTGATAGTTTGTCACATTCAGATCTGGACCTGCGTGCTTATCTCCTTATATAAATTCAAATGCAATCTGAATCCTGCAAACACTGTGTTTTCAATCCATGCAGCCATTTCCAAGTAATTATAACGCCTGTTTTACACATGAGGTGTATGCAAAAACAATCACAGGGCATGCTGACTATAGCCAAGCCCAGCACATTAGTATTCATAGATCTTTGTACACAAAGCGTGGTTCTAGAATGCATTATTATTATTATTTTTCACATTTGAATAAATACTGATGCATATGTAGCATGTGAGTAGCATGCAGGTATAATCACGGAAATAAAAATAGTTTCATTCATTATATTTTTGTTTTTACGCATTTATACTGTAACAAATGACAAACGTTTTTATGTTACTTTAATTTGAATCAGTTTTCAACAATTTTATTAAATGTAATTTTTAGTTTAAATTATTATTTTTAGGAAGTTGAGATTACTAAAAAAGTTCCATTGATGCAACTAAAAAATGTTAGGCAGCTATCTTTTTAACGGTGTACATAATTCATTTCACTAAATGCTTTTAAAAAGAGTATAAGGTCACACTTTACAATAAGGTTTATTAGTTAATGTTTATTAATGCATTTACTAACATGAACAAACAATGAACAATACATTTACTACAGCATTTGTTCATGTTAATTAACGTTAGTTAAAGAAAATACAGTTGTTCATTGTTAGTTCATGTTAATTCACTGTGCATTAACTAATGTTAACAAGCATGAACTTGGATGTTAATAATGCATTAGTGAATGTTGAATTATGATTAATAAATGATGTACAAGTGTTGTTCATGATTAGTACATGTTAGTAAATTCATTAACTAATGAACCCTATTGTAAAGTGTTACCGAGTATAAATTATTTAGAAATTGAAACACAGGCTTGTAGATGTTCTGAATCGTTTGTTTGTCAATGTGTGATACATGTGAACTGTCAATTGCGTTTCTCTTTGTTGTCTGTTAGACCCATGTGACGTACTGTATACTGCCTTATCTTGGCCAGCACGCTCTTGTAAAAGAGATTTTTAATCTCAATGTGTCTTTCATGGTAAAATAAAGGTTATAATAATAATAATTAATTCATTTAGCATTTGTGCTACTATTTTAAATTGTTAATATCAATTTTATTTTTCAATTTTGAGTAAGAAAGTAATAGTTTAACCAAATAATCAAGTTAAATTATAATTGGTTTTCTGTCATACTTAAAATAAACGTCAACTACAATGAATTGCATAGAATTTGATAATATTTCTGTATATATATCATTCAATTATTCATTTTCTTTTCGGCTAAGTCCCTTTATTAATCAGGGATCACCACAGCGGAATGAACCCCCAACTTATCCAGCATATGTAAACCAGATCACCCGGAGGAAACTCACACGAACATAGGGGGTGAACTTGCAAACTCCACACACAAACGCCAACTGACCCAGCTGGGGCTCGAACCAGAAACCTTCTTGCTGTGAGGCAATCGTGCTACTCACTGAGCCACCGTGTCGCCTGCTCAATACCCACACTCAAAAAAATATTATTGCTGCTTGTTTAAACAGCTTATTTAAAATGAGTTGAAACAACACTATTCTTGAAATTTTGGATTCTTAATTGTTTAATTCAGTTAACATTGTTAACTGTTAACATTGTTAATTGTTATGTTCAATTCAATTAACATTTTTATGTTAACTTAATTGATTTGTGTTGGGACAACATGGATAAATTGAGTGGGAACCTGGTTTTGCAGTGCATGTCTTCTATCTAATAAACACTGATGCAAATCTAGCATGTAAGTAGCATGCAGGTATAATCTCAGATATTGTTTGCCATTATATTTAACATGTTATGCATTTATATTGTAAAAAAGGTCAAATGTTTTTTATGTGACTTTAATTAGAATCAGTAATTTTTTTAAATGTAATGTTTAGTTTAACTTAATATTTTGTATTAAGTTGAGATGACTAGTTATTTTGGTGCAACTAAAAAATGGTATGCAGAATTTAAGAAATTTTTCTCCTCTAAACTTCTCTCTTTCTGTTTTTTATTATATATATATATATATATATATATATATATATATATATATATATATATATATACACACACATATACACTCTCAGAAATAAAGGTACAGGAGCTGTCACTGGGGCAGTACCTTTTCAAAAGATACATATTTGTACCCAAAGAGTCCACAGTGGTACCTAAAAGGTGCATATGAGTCCATTATGGACCCTTCAGGTACAAATATGTACCTTTTGAAGAGGTACTGCCCCAGTAACAGCTCATGTACCTTTATTTCTGAGAGTGTGTATATATATATAGATTTTTTATTTATTTATTTATTTACTATTTTTTATCAACCCCCAATGAATAAAGAGACTAAGCCCAAGCAAAACGAACAAATGAATATTATTTAGTGTTAGAAGTTTAAAAGGGAATAAGTGGAAAGTCTTTCATTACATCTGTCAAATAAAATCATTTATGTTCTTTTCAGGCAATAAAAAAAACATACATAATTACTGCATTGAGCATTTGTGAAATTATTTTATTATTATTTAATTTTTTTTTTTCAATTTTAATTAAGAACGTAGCAGTGTGATCAAACAATAATGCTGTAACTGGTTTTCTGTCATCTACCAAACTCTAAATAAAAGTCAACTATATAGGATTGCATTAAAATTTGATGAAAGTCTTCTATCTATACTAGCATATTAGCATGCACTGTAAAAAAATCTTGCTGCCTTAAATATTTTAGTTGAATCAAATTACATTTTCTAGTCATCTCAACATACATCAATCAGACTGACTAAAATGTTAAGTTAAACTTTGTATAAATGTAGCTGAAACCTGTTTAACTTATTAAAGCAAGTCAAAGCAACATAAAAACATTAGTTGTTTTGACTTTCTTGTCCTTATTTTGTCATATATACCCTTTTTTTAACCTTACATAAGTTTATCTCAAAGTTTCTGCATTTATCATTAAAAAAGTATGACTACCTACGAATCACCCAGCTGGAACTTATGCAACTTGCAACACATAGCGAGTAACAATCCCGACACATGAAACACGAGTCCCCTCAGCAGACGAGTTTATTTTAGACTTTTGTTTGATTGTGCTTTTTGTTCCCAGGGAGGGTATAATTTGGCGCATGAACACCAGAGGGGGTGAAGAATACCCCTGCATAATTAAAAGCATACAAACGGAGGGAGCGCATTGATTAATTCATGATGAAGATTCGGAGAGATCAGATTAAACAGCGTTTGATCATAAAGAATTGGCCGTTAAAGATGCAGCACTAATCCATCTGCTACAGCGCCTGATAAATAAATAATGCACGCTTTGTTGACGCCTGAATGATGTGGAATTAGTTAATTGTGTTGTAGTTGTCAAGGTAGTTTAGTCTAAAAGAGATCTGCTCGGTCGCTAATAAACTTGAGATGTTTTCATGTTTAAATACTGCTTAAATCTGCATTAGTTCATTTTTTTATAGGAATAGTTCACCAGAAAGTTGTGAAAAGTGCCACATGCTGCTCTTTTACATACAACTAAACTCATGGTGACCTAGTTGTATGATGCTTTTATGATGTTTTCTGTTCCTAGGGCTTGACAGGCATCATCTGTATGAACTATGAAGCTGTGTGAAGATTTGCTGTTAAAAAATCTCTTTTTGAGTCAATGCAACTTTGGAACAAACACAAGGGTGCATGATGACAGAATGCTTGCTTTTGGGGAACTTTTCCTTTACATGTATTCAATTTGAATCCCGTCCATTATTAGATATGTTTGCATCCACCTTTTTATGTGCATCTTGGAATATTGCATTAAAACTAATTACATTTAAATTAAATTTAATAAATTACAGCATGCACATTAAAAAAGTTGTGTGCTTTTGTTTTAACAGGTCATGTGATAACAAAAATGAGGACAGCCTTTTGTAGATGATTTTGCTTTCTTTGCCTCATTGGATGGAAACTGCTTTTGTTTGCAAATGTTTTGTGATATTTCAGTTTTGAGCATAAGTTACATTTACATATTTAGATGGAAACACAGCTGATATAAAGGAAGCATATAATGTATTTAAATACACTCACCGGCCACTTTATTAGGTTACTAATAAATACACCTTAATACTAGCGGGTTGGACCCCATTTTGCCTTCAGAGCTGCTTTAATCCTTCGTGGCATAGATTCAACAAGATACTGGAAATATTCCTCAGAGATTTTGCTCCATATTGACATGATAGCATCACGCAGTTGCTGCAGATTTGGGCATCCATGATGCAAATCTGCAGTTTCACCACATCCCAAAGATGCTCTATTGGATTGAGCTTTGGTGACTGTGGAGGCCATTTGAGTACAGTGAACTCATTGTCATGTTCAAGAAACCAGTCTGAGATGATTCACGCTTTATGGCGTGTTATATAATCCCCCACACTATTACACCACCACCACCAGCATGAACCATAGATACAATGCAGGATCCATGCTTTAATGTTGTTGATGCCAAATTCTGACCCGACCATCCGAATGTTGCAGCAGAAATGGAGATCATCAGACCAGGCAACGTTTCTCCAATCTTCTATTGTCCAGTTTTGGTGAGTCTGTGTGAATTATAGCCTCAGTTTCCTGTTCTTAGCTGACAGGAGTGGCACCCGGTGTGGTCTTCTGCTGCTGTAGCCCATCCGCCTCAAGGTTGGACGTGTTGTGCTTTCAGAGATGCTCTTCTGCAGACCTCGGTTGTAACGAGTGCTAATTTTACTTACTTTTGCCTTTCTATCAGTTGGAACCAGTCTGGCCATTCTCCTCTGACCTCTGGCATCAACAAGGCATTTGCGCCCACAGAACTGCCACTCACTGGATATTTTCTCTTTTTCAGACCATTCTCTGTAAACCTCAGAGATGGTTGTGCGTGAAAGTCCCAGTAGATCAGCAGTTTCTGAAATACTCAGACCAGCCCGTCTGGCACCAACAAACATGCCACGTTCAAAGTCACTTAAATCCCCTTTCTTCCCCATTCTGATGCTCGGTTTGAACTGCAGCAGATCGTCTTGACCATGTCACATGCCTAAATGCATTGAGTTGCTTCCATGTGGTTGACTGATTAGCAGTTAAACAGGTGTACCTAATCAAGTGGCCGGTGAATGTATATACATAAAACATAAATAAAAAATTACAGCATGCACATAAAAAAGTTGTGTGATTTAGTTTTAACAGGTTATGTGATAACAAAAATGAGGACAGCATTTTGTAGATGATTTTGCTCTTTGCTTTGCTAGGATAGAAATGCTGCTTCATTCGCAAATGTTTCATGGCATATTTTAGTTTTAAGCATAAGTTTCATTTGCATATTTGGATGGAAACACAGCTACTGATATACAGAAAGCATGTTAAAAATCTAATTTGGGCCACTAATTTGATCATTACAGCATTTTTATGAGGTTATCTCTCAAATGAGCCATAATGGAGTGATTATGTTGTTAGCTTGTGGACGTTTCGCACAATGCTGGAACAGCTTCGAGAGTAATTAAAGCTCGGATAGACGAGAATATGTGCGCTGTCAGATTTGGCCCTCTGCTGCACACTTTCTGCATGCTCTTGATAAATAACAGAGATTCTGGCCCAGTTTTCTGTCATGATAGTCCTTGTTTATATCCAGAGTTTGCCATAAATCACTCTTTGAGTTTCCAAACACAGCCCTGGATATGGAGAGGGGAGGAGGACACATCGTTTGTATCCTGTCATGCTGCTTAACAGCAACATACACCTTACACCTCTTCATATATAAATGTCTCTGGACATCTCTGATGTTTTCTTTGGTGTTTGTGTGTGGGGAGGTAAACATCTGAATCGATTTTGCTCTGTATTTGCTGCTTGTGATCTGTTTTTATATCTGTGAGTTGTTTTTGTTTTGGCTGTTCTGCACTAGGGTAATTTTTCTTAGTTTTTTTTTAAGTCAACATCAAAATTTGTTTACACCTCAGGTTTATACTATTTATTTTCTAGTCTATTTATGTTCTACAGTATAGACTGGTAAAATGCATAAATGGAACTTTCCCCATTGCAATCTCAGTTAAAAACAAACGATATAAAAAGCGTTTCATGCAGATTTTCTAGCGGTGTTCTGTGTATTTGTTCTGTGCTGTGTTAAAGTCTGGATGTGTTACAATCATTCCACAGTGGTTCTTTCCATGTTTTTAACACAGGCTCATTGTGGATTTTCCATGTGGACGGCTTTTCCGGTTTTACCAGTTTGCCCAATAGCTCGCTGCATACACAGATGGACTTGGGATACAGAGCGGCGACAGGGTTTGAGTCTAGTAAAGAATGGTTTCAGAATCCAGGTATAAATGTAACCCCGCCGGTCCTACTCCACCTAACCCGCTCTGAGCTGGTATCAAACCGGCGTCCTTCTGCATGGGAGTCAGTTGCTCTACCAAGGAGGCTAAAGACCATGGCCTCTAGCGTCTGTTGCTAGAACACCTTTAGAGGTCAGAGGAGTGAGGTTTCCCTGCACAGCACTTACTAGCTGGCCTCCGTTACACTCACCCCCCTAAACCTCACTCCTATCCGGGTCACGGCACCAATGTAACCCCGCTGGTCCTACGCCACCCAACCCGCTCCGAGCTGGTATCGAATCAGTGACCTTCCGCATGGGAGTCGGTTGCTGAGGTTTACCTGCACAGCACTTACTAGCTGGCCTCCGTTACATAAAAAAAACACACGGGCTGAAAATGTGGTAAAATCTCAGGTGTCACCATGACAGTGTCACGCTGGTAGACAAGGAAGGTTATCTTTTTAAGGTTTTATTCAAAACCAAAAGTTACTGAATCAAAGTGAGGAAGCAGGAGAGTGGTGTTATGGCTGTTAGCGATCTCATCAACAGCTCAAAAGGTAAACATCTGAAGTTAGCGATCTCACACAGTTTGTTCTGGGGAACATCAGAAGGGGAGTAAACTCACACACAGTACATCAGGTAAATGGCAGATCTTCAGATAAACACCATAATAGTTCAATCAATTCCCTTATTCAGTTGCTTGGTGATCCGAAGGTAATAGGGAGACATCCATGGAAGAAAAGGAGAGGAAAACCATTCCTACTTCGATACCAGCTGATGAATGGAACAATGAAGTGGGTTCTTATAGTGTCCAGATGATTGTGGGTACAAGTGCAAGTAATTAGTATGCTGGTAAGAGGTGGTTGGTGAGGGAGAGCGGTGATTGGAGCTGCGGCAACGAGCAGAGGGTGTGACAGATAGCTTTTTTTTTTTATTAGATCACTTTTGACAGCAAGCTGGTTGCTTGAAGTGTATATTGCGCCCTCTGGTGGATTTCCGCAGAAAAGGACATGCGAGAGAAATTTGATATCATCAAAAAGTGTACACTACACAGTGGCCTTTTTTGCTGTCTCTAGAAATGTAGACCTGGGTACTTATCCACAATAAGTCTGGGTTAATATATTTTTTATATTTTTTAGTTCTAGAATGTTTCTGACTGATGTTCTAGAATATCTGTGAATATATTTGTTATGTTGTACTAAAATCATTATGCCTATATTTATTATGGAGTTTCTACGTTTCCACCTGTACTTGTTATGTTTATCTAGAATAATGTTCTTATGTTTGTTACGGATGTAGAATGTTTTCACCTGTATTAGTTTTTTTCTAGAATAATTCCCCGTTTGTTACTGGTGTTCTAGAATAGAATCTGCCTGTATTTCTTATGGCTGTTCTAGAATTGAATATTTGTGCTTGTATTTGTTTTGTTTTGAGAATAATTTCCCCCATTTGTAATGAAGTTTCTACTGTTAGATTTGGTCTAGATCATTTGCATCTGTGTTTGTTTTCCCTTGCATTCATTATGGTAATTTTAGAACTCGTCTGTTTGTATTTGTTGTTTGCTCTCAAATCTTTCCAGCCTGTATTTATTTTTGCCTATATTTGTAACTTTTGTCTTCTTTTATTTTCTTTTATAATGTTTCTGTTAATTTTTTCTGTTTTATTTTGTATATGTTATTTTTGACTGTATTTGTAACTGTTCACCTGAAATGTACAATGCTTCACTTTTTGACTGTACTTGTGACCTTTGTTCTAGAATGTTTGCATCTGTGTTTTGCTAAATATTGTAAATATATTATTAAATATTGGGTAAATATAAATATATTGTAATGATTATAATCATAATATATAGACTATACGTAATCATGGTTCTGCCTATATTTGAAACAAAAATTAGACAATTTCTAACTGTATTTGTTATGGTTGTTCTCAAATGATTCCAGCCTGTTTTTATCTTTGCCTATATTTGTAACTTTTGTTCTATAAAGATGTTTTTTTATATTTTTAAAATATATTATATTTTATGTTTTTCTATTGTATTTTTATATAATTTCTGACTTCACTTTTTGTCAATTACTGCTTTCGAAATGTACTTGTGACCTTTATTCTAAAATGTTGGCATCTGTATTTTGCTACAGTTGTTCTAGAACTTATTTATTGTGATCCTTCTACAAATTTTGACTTTATTTTTGTTATGATTGCTCTCAAATAATTCCAGCCTGTATTCATCTGTGCCTGTAACTTTTCTTCTAGAGTGTTTCCTTTTATATTCATTCCTCATTTTTTTGCATATGTTGTTTCTGCCAAAATTCGAACTGTTGTCCTCAAATGTACAATGCTTCACTTTTTTTTTTGGATTGTACCTGTAACCTTTGTTCTAGAATGTTTCCATCTGTGTTTTGCTATGACTGTTTTAAATATTTCTGTCTGGATTTCTAACAGTTTTCCTCAAACGTGTCTGTCAGAGTTATTTTTAAGTCTCAGAGCTGTGGAGTGTTTGCCATCAGTGAACCCTGCATGAGGAGAAGGTTTGAAGAGGTGAAAGCACTCTGCATGGAAATGGATGTCATGATCAGCCCGGTGTGATGGAATATGAAAATGTATTTTGCGAATGTTATTGGATTCAGAAGAGCACCCGGGGGGGACGCCCCAATCCCAGATGAACAGGAGAAAGAAACAGCCGTCAATTGAAAAGATAAAAAAGCAATCTTGTGCACCTGTAACCTTTAAGAGATATTTCTCTATGTCTGAGAGCTGCTTTAAGCAATCACCTGTACCGAACAACTCAAGGAACCAATAAATATATGAGGAATATATGTGTGATGCTGAAGGTGAAGACATGTTTGGCTGCATCTCACTGCAAAAGATGTTAAAAAGGATTCAATTATGCACAACCACATATATTTACCTCATCTCACCGGTGAGTATTTGTTAGGATCGAAAGGAAATGCATGTTGCACCACATCTTTTAAAATTCATTCATTCATTTTTCCTTCATACTCTTATTTATATGTTTTACACAGCGGATGCTCTTCCAGTCGCAACTCAGTATTGGGAAACACCCATACACTCTGCCAATTTAGCTTATTCAATTGACCTATAGCGTATGTGTTTGGACTGAGCATTCAAAGGAAACCCACGCCAACACGGAGAGAACATGCAAACTCGACACAGAAATGCCAACTGGTCCAGTCTGGACTCGAACCAGTGACCTTCAAGCTGTGAGGCGACAGTGCTAAGCACTGAGCCACCGTACCACCTCTTGTGTAATAGTTTTACTGTATATAACTCTAATACTAGCTGAAACAGCTATTTCTCCAACATTGAGTATTGGTTGAATTTAATATTGGAACATGGTTATAAAGGATGATTGTTATATTTAGAAAGAGTATTAGATTTTATGTTAAATTGTGGTTAACTTTTATTCTTTTTTTAATTGAAAGAGTAATTATTGATTTACTAATTAATTACATTTATTTTTAATTTATTGTAATTAGTTATGGAAATGATGACTGCTATAGTTAGGAAGAGCATTACATTTTATGTGAAATTGTGATCAACTTTTATTATATTTATTAGATTGGAGGAGTAATTAATAATATACCAATTAATTAAATGTAATGTATTTACATATATTGTATCTAATTATTCAAAGGATGGCTGCTATAGCTAGGATGAGCATTAGATATTATGTTAAATTGTTGCCAACTTTTATTATATTGTTTAGATTGGAGGAGTAATTGATAATATACAAATTAATTTAATTTATAAACAATTATTGTATGTACAGGGTTCTTACACCTTTTCCAACTTCAAATTCCAGCACTTTTCAAGCACTTTCTGTCACGGTTGTGGATCTTTCTGTTCTTCTTGCATGTGTGTGTTGTGTGTGTGGAAAGTGGGTGTGTTTTGTTTGGGTTATCTTCACCGCGTGGTGTGTGTATGTGTTTACATCAGCTGGGTTGTCACATGTCTTGTTACCTCTCACATCACTCAGGTGTTTTCTATCAGTCACAGCTGTTGCACCTTCCGCGCGCTATATATATTCAGTGTTTTGTAGATAGCGTTATCAGTCCGTTGTTTGTTCCCTGTTAGACGCTTTTGCTCGTTCTGGTGGAGGGTCTCCGCCATAAGTCCTTTTCACTAATGTTGTTACAACTGCCTGCTCTGATGACAACATTATCTGTGAGAGACTTCATCCCAATCCGCTACTCTGATGAACTTTACCGTGGGTAAACGTGATGATTTCCTTGAGAGCTGCTCCATAGTGCTAACCTTTCCCTTCCCTAGATATCTGGTGAGATATCCGTGAGAGACTGCTATGGCGCTGTTTCTCGGATGAACTTTTACCGCTGTTTAGCGTGTTATATTCTTGGTGTGAGCATCCTTAATAAATCATCTTGCATTCACTTGCATTTGGGTCTCCTGTGTATATCTTTGTGACACTTTCAAGGTGCATTTTTATGCTTTTCCAGCACCTAACAACCACTCTAAATTACGTTTAAATATGCTGGATGTACCTTTTTAAACATTGTTGAATACTTTGGAGCATAAATTTATTGGAATAGTTCACCCAAAAATGGCATGATTGTGTTTGGGTGTAGTACCAAACTTTCATGACCAGTTGTTCATGATATTTCATGTACACTGCTATTTAAATGACAAATTAAACTCTTATGATTCCGAGAATATTCTTGCTACAGATTAATAAACTGTTCCTATGTCAACTGTTTAGAAAATCAGTCACTAAATGTAGAAACCATAAGCTTTCATCAATATTACTTTTTATTATTGTCAATATTACTTTAGTTTAGGACTAAGGTACTGTTGTAACTGTATGCAAATGTCCCACCTGTCAAATGGTGACAGTAAAGGGGTTAAACTATACCTGAGCGATGTGTTTGGCACTTTTAGTGGCAAATATGCATTCTAAGTGAATGTCTCTCAAATACGTGCATGCGGTGAACATTTTGCAATGAAAATGGGTCACGCGACAACAAATTTATGCACTCGCACAAATGTTCCCAAATATATTTTGATATCGCATAAATAACATTTCAGGCGCATATGCAACCAAAACAGTCGCAATTTCGAGTCCTGCAATATCAAATTCAAGCAGGTTCAAGCACTTTGTCCAAAATCCAAGCACATTCCTAACCTTGAAAACACTATATTAAAAATCAAGCATTTTCCAGGATTTCCAGCACCCGTACAAACCTTTTATGTAGGTATTCAAATGATGGCTGCTATAGCCATGAAGAGCACTAAATATTATGTGCAATTGTGGTCAACTTAATTTTTTTTAATTGTAGGAGTAATTAAAAATATACAGTTTAATTGAATTTATTTACATTTATTGTATCTATTTATGACTGCTATGGATACTCCAGCATATGTTTTAAGCAGCGGATGACCTTCCAGCCGCAACCCAGTACTGGGAAACACCCATACACTCTCACATTCAAGGATCTGCTTGGACAACATCAGAATACATCACATCCGGTCGACAAGTCACATACGGTCTAGTTGTAGGAGTTCAAATATTTTAAAGCCGCCTTTCCACTGCACACGACAAACCGTATGGAGGAAACCAGAGGAAACCCACGCCAACATGGGGAAAACATGCAAACTCCACATAAAAATGCCAACTGACTCGAACCAGCGACCTTCTTGCTGTGAGGTGACAGTGCCATCACAAAGACCGCAGAGCCACCATGCCATGTTTTATTTATTTTCATTCTTTTTTTACATCTATTGTATGTAGTTATTCAAATGATGGCTGCTATAGCCATGAAGAGCACTAAATATTATGTGAAATTGTAGTAAACTTATTTTTTTTATTATTGGAGGAGTAATTAATAAAATACTGTTTAATTTAATTTAATTTAATTTATTTACATTTATTCTATCTAGTTAGTCAAAGGATGACTGCTATGGCTAGGACAAGCATTAGATTTTATGTAAAATTGTGGTCAACTTTAATAAAAACATTTTAATTGGATAAGTAATTAATAATATACTAATTAATTAAATTACATTTATTTACATTTATTGTAACTTTTGGTCAACTTTTTTTTTGTTTTTGAGATTGAATAATAAACTAATTTATTTGTAGCAATTAATTAATTTTATACTTTATTATTTGTAATATTTAATTGATTTTGCTTAATTATTTCTCTCTTTGTTTTCTTTTTGCTCTTGTGTGAGATACTAGATTTACTTATCGCGTTTTCAACAGAAAAATTTGTATGGATATGCAAACTGCAAAACTTAGATTATATATTTCAGTGTTTCCTCTAGGATTTTTTCCAGCTGTGGTGGCAGGACTTTTACACAGATGTACCAACTACCTATGGTGTTATTTCAATGACATGTTGTGAGCGCAGTATTACAAGTCGAGATCGCAATTATGTACGACAAGCATGCCAATCTCTGCTTGCGCGATGATTTCTTCTGTTCGTGCACAAAACTTCAAACCCTCAAATATACGCTGCTCAAGTGCAGATTTTCGTGTGCCTTAAATAAACGCTGCTGAAGTGCGATTTAGTGCATTTATGTGACAAGTACATCTCTAACATTTATTAGATTTGCTAGGAATGTTTATGAATGTCTCCAATAGATCTACAGAGCGGCATTTATGCGTCCTGAAGTAAAGTGAAACAGCTGAAGTAGCTGAACAGTGTTGATGCTGAACGACTGAATGTATGTAGAATGAATGTAGCGGAAACCATGTATTTTCTGTGCATGTATTTTGCATGTATGTTTTATTTGTTAGCATGTCATATTATATTGTAATAATATTAACTGTGATGCATTCAGCAAAGTAATCCGCCAATTGGGTAAGCAAAATAATCTTATGTCAAAATGAAAACCAAGATTATTTTGCTTACACCATTGGCAGATAATTTAGCTTTTTTTACGGAAAAATTCATATTACTTATTAAAACAAGACAATATTTTTGCTTGTCTCAAAAAGCGTCTTGATTTAAGAATTTTTAGACTAGAAACAAGACAAAAAAAAATCTAAGTAAGAAAGGCATTGCAGTGAACTTGTATGCTGTTATTTTCCTATGAAATAAAGAGAATTTACACAGAATCAGTTCATAGTGGGAAGTCGAGCTCTTAAGATACAAAAAAAGTCATTAAATTATTATAAAAGCAGTTCATATAACTTGCATGTACAAGTCTGCTGAAGTTGTATGAAAACTTTGTGCCAGAAGCAGCTTTCACAGAAAATCTAGCCATATCAAATTAAAGCTAGATTTACATTTGGGTCTCTATGAAATCTCAAAAATCTCTGAATGACATAGAAGATCTGAATGAATAATTGGAGAATCTTCATGTCTGGCAGAACCTCTGTTTTAGGAAGAGACTCAATAGATGTATTTAGGACATCTGCGGTAATGCTCTGGAAGATAATAACCTTGGAAAGCTCACCACATGAGACATAACCTTATCGAGACCTTCCGTTTACAGCTGGCTGAATGTGATTTTAATCTGTCTCTCACCAGGTCAGGACTCGAAGGGTTTAACTTATTAAACCAAACAACCTGCAATCAGAGAAGCCTCATTGTACATTCTGTTTGAATGTGAGCCAAGCAGAAAGCAATCTCACCACCGCATTAAACAAACCAATCTGTCAAATAATCCTATTCTATTTTCAAAAACAAAGGGCAAAGGTAGCAGAGTTACTTTGAAACAGGTGGTTAGGGTGAAACGTAAATAAATAATTCACTTAAATATGAAGTTACTGGTTACGAGTTGTTTCAAACTTGAAGGAGTTGTTCTGCTGAACCCATACAGAAATCTGAAATATGTGTAAAAAACATTTATATTTAAATTCATTCATTTTCCTTTGGCTTAATCCCTTGTTTAAAAGAGGTCGCCACAGGGGAATGAACCGCCAACTTTTCCAGCATTTGTTTTATGCAGAGGATGCCCTTTCAGCTGCAACCCAGTACTGGGAAACACCCATACACTCTCACATTCACAGATCTGCTTGAGCAACACTGGAATACATCACATCCGGTCCACTGGTCACATACGGTCTAGTAGTCGCAGGAGTTCAAATACTGTAATTTAAAGCTGCCTTTCCACTGCACACGACAATCGACATGGTGGAATGGAAACATGGGGAAAACATGCAAACTCCACATAGAATTGCCAACTGACTCAAACCAGCGACCTTCTAGCTGTGAGGCGACGGTGCCATCACAGAGACCACAGAGCCACCGTGCCATGTTTTATTTATTTTGATTTTTTATTTACACTTTTCAATTGCATTATGGGATCTTGATCTTTCTTTCCTCCCAACAACTTCTGATATTAAAAGGTTTGTAAAATTAGCATTTTATTGACATTTTTAATAGTTTGATGTTCAATATAGTCTGAGATGGTGTTGGTGACCTGATGATAAACTGCCAGAACATTTTCTGTTATTTTACAACTTTAACTCTCTAAATATATATATATATTATTTATTTACATATTTTAATTTTTATCTTTAAAATTACAGTTTTTCTCAGTGGCTTTGGTGCATTTCTCATAACACTATTTACATTTGCACAACAGTTCATGCATTTCTTAAAATAATTAGTCATTTGTGCACATCATAGTAGCAGTTTCTCATTCCTTCCAGCAAACTGCAAATGCTTTTGGACATGCATCAATTGCTTTCATTCAACTCTCTGCTGTTAGTAACATTATCATTTGCTTATGTCATGTCATTCAAAATGAACTAAACTTGTGTATGCTGAATAGTCATTCCAAATAAAACCAATAGCCCTCATTTCATTACTTGAGTCATTACATACAAAAATGTTGAACTAGTGGTCAAAATCTGTCAAGCTCATTTTATTTAAAAACTTTAAATCTTTTTTTTTTTTCCTGAAAATGTCTTCTAAATTAAACTATTTGATGACTGATTTACAGACCTGTGTATGTTGTAGGTTCAGTTTCATATGTACTGCAGTATTGTTTACAGTTGTGCACAGCTCTACCCAAAGGGAGTTCATGTTTGTTGTAAATAAGGGTGTATTTATGCTTTTGCACAATGCTGTGAATAAATTACAATTGCAAAGAGCAAATGCAGTAAACATGTGAAACATACATACTCAGTGTCTTGTACTCAGATACCTCACTAAATGCAGTGATGTCTAACTTTACTGTAGTTTTCAAATGGCTGTGCAAATAGTATACAGTGCTGTTTTGAGCATTTTCAGGACGTGTCACCAAAATCTGACTTTTTTGCATTGGAAAAGATGTACAGAGTAAAGTGTCATAATGAAAACATGACAAAGCCATTTGACTATCTTGTTCATAAACAATGGTGTCAGGACTTTTCATCTTGATGACACTGACACTTTCATTGACATCAATACTTGCTTTTGAGGAATGAGCTTTCCATTTTGAGCAAGTGACACACTTTTGCAGGTTATTAGATTAGATTAGATTCAACTTTATTGTCATCACACATGTACAAGTACAAGGAAACGAAATGCAGTTTAGGTCTAACCAGGAGTGCAATAGCAGCAAGTGCAGAATACAGGTATAAGTTATAAAGTGCAGTTATAGAAAAACTATGGTGATATTTACAAATGGATGTACTATCAACATTATATACAGGTTGTGTTAGCTATGAACAGAGATTTACAATAGATGAATAAATGTACAGGTTGCTATTAATAATCAGAAGTGTGCAGATAGATAAACATAATTACAAATGTATATGTACAGTGGATGTGTACATAATTTACAAATGTACATGTGCAGTAGGTGTGTACAGTTCAAATAAATGAATCAGTGCAATGAATATGTGCAATTTTTAAATGTGCAAATGTTAAGTAGTGCAGTGATTATGATGAGTCTGAGTTATGAGAGGAGAGTGGGGTGTATTAGGGGGGCAAAAAGTCAGTGGGGAGCAGAGTTCAAGAGGGAGACAGCTCTGGGGAAGAAGCTGTTCTTTAGTCTGCTGGTTTTTGTCCGGGGGAGCCTGAAGCGCCTGCCAGAAGGCAGGAGAGAAAACAGTCTGTGAGCAGGGTGAGAGGAATCTTTAAGAATACTGCGTGCTCGGCGCAGACAGTGTTTCCTCTGGATGTCCTCTATGGCTGGCAGAGTGGTCCCTGTGATGCGTTGGGCAGTTTTCACCACCCGCTGCAGTGCCTTACGCTCCGCAACAGAGCAGCTAGGTTTTGCAGTTTGTACTAATTGTTTTGAGAAATGCATTAACTGTTGTGCAAATGTAAATAGTGTTGTGAGAAATGCACCAAAGCCACTGAGAAAAACTGTAATAAAGGGACTAAGCTGAAAAGAAAATAAATGAATGAATAAATGAATGAATGAATGAATGAATGAATGAATGAATGAATGTGGTAAAATATTTTTTGTTTTGTTATGTTTGTCCTTTCTTCATATCTAGACTGCCTGATAGATAGATAGATAGATAGATGATAGATAGATAGATAGATAGATAGATAGACAGACAGACAGACAGACAGACAGACAGACAGACAGACAGACAGATAGATAGATAGATAGATAGATAGATAGATAGATAGATAGATAGACCTAAATAGATAGTCAGAATTATTCACCCTTCTGTGAATTTTGTTTTCTTTTTCAGATATTTGCCACATGATGTTGAACAGGTTCAGGAATTTTACACAGTATTTCCTATCATATTTTTTCTTCTAAAGAAATTTTTATCTGTTTTTTTCGGCTACAATAAAAGCAGATTTTAGATTTTTTTTAGCAGATTTGATGTCACTTTAAGCTGAATACTAGTATCTTGAAAAATATCTAGTCAAATATTATGTACTGTCACCATGGCAAAGTTAAAAGAAATCAGTTATTAGAAATGAGTTATTAAAATTATTATGTTTAGAAATGAGTTCAAGAAATCTTCTCTTCGTTAAACAGAAATTGCGGGATATATTTTGACTTCATCTTTACATCTATGAATATATCTCAAGTCAGGATGTTGACATTGAACAGTGACTGGAAGCCAAGTTTTACACTTTCTTCCCACCTTATGAAGTTGTAATTTGTCACATGTTGCATTTTAATGTATCACACAGGCCACATTGCCCCATCACTCTTTCTCTCTCACACACACATACACACCTTCCATATAAAGGTGTCGATAACCTCGCCTTCATTACAGCTGCAGCAACCCCGGATCCTCATCACGCTGAGATACATAATTAACACACAGATCAGCCAGAAGACAGGCAGAGGGCGCCGGAGCCACTAATGATGCCAGAGAGACTGACTTTCACAAGAAAAAAAGAGAAAAGTGGACAACGTTCAGATAATTGAGAGCTATATTAAAACAGGCTCTCTTATGTGCTAAGATTAAAGCAATAGCTCCCTGAAAATTTTAATTCCCTCATCATTTACTCACCGTTATGATGTTTCAGAGCAGCATTACTTTTAGCAGATGTACTTGTTTCTGTGAGACACAAAAGGAGATGTCATGAAAAATGTTCACGTAGCACTTTATATTTAATTGCTGTTTAACAGAAATTTTTTTACACATTATTAAACATAATAGTTCTGTGGTTTTAATAACTAACTTCTAATAATTCATTTCTTTTATCTTTGCCATGATGACAGCATTGTACTAGATATTTTTCAAGATACTAGTATTTAAAGTGACATTTAAAGGCTTAACTAGGTTAATTAGGTCATTTAAGAGTAATAAGGCAAGTCATTGTATAACAGTGGTTTGTTCTGTAGACAATCAAAAAAATAATAATTTCTTAAGAGAGGAAAACTATTTGATTCTATTCAAACTGGGAAACACTGTGAAAAATGCCCTTGTTCTGTTAAACATCATTTGGGGAATTTTTAAATAATTTTGCTAATAGTTTTGTCTTCTACTGTGTGTGTATACATGTATATACTCACCGGACACTTTATTAGGTACATCCTACTAGTACGGGGTTGGACCCCTTTTGCCTTCAGAACTGTCTTAATCCTTCGTGGCATAGATTCAACAAAGTACTGGAAATATTCCTCAGAGATTTTGCTCCATATTGACATGATAGCATCACGCAGTTGCTGCAGATTTGTCGGCTGCACATCCATGATGTGAATCTCCAGTTCCACCAAATCCCAAAAATGCTCTATTGAATTGAGATATGGTGATTGTGGAGGCCATTTGAGTACAGTGAACTCATTGTCATGTTCAAGAAACCAGTCTGAGATGATTTGCGCTTTATGACATGGCGCGTTATCCTGCTGGAAGTAGCCATCAAAAGATGTGTACACTGTGGTCATAAAGGGATGGACATGGTCAGCAACAATACTCAGGGCCAAATGCATTGAGTTGCTGTCATGTGATTGGCTGATTAGAAATTTGCATTTTTGAGCAGTTGGACAGGTGTACCTAATAAAGTGGCCGGTGAGTGTATATACATTTAAATTTAAATTAATGCGAAATTTTGGAAAATAAAATTACAAACTGAAAAATTGTAACAAAATGTTAATAATTTTTAAAATATGAATTTTTTTGTTTCTTTCGAAATTTTGCTCTTTCTACATTTTTTATATTTTTCTCTAACATACATTTGGGTTTACTAACTTTAGACCGGGCGTCACTGTGGCGCAGTGGGTAGCATGATCGCCTTACAGCAAGAAGTTCACTGGTTCGAGCCTCGGCTGGGTCAGTTGTCATTTCTGTGTGGAGTCTATGTTCTCCCCGTATTCATGTGGTTTTTCTCTGGGTGCTCCGGTTTCCCCCACAGTCCAAACACACGCGCTATAGGTGAATTGAATAAGCTAAATTGTCCGTAATGTATGTGTGTATGGATGTTTCCCAGTGATGGGTTGCAGCTTGAAGGGCATCCGCTGTGTAAAACATATGCTGGATAAGTTGGCGGTTCATTCCGCTGTGGCGACCCCTGATTAATAAAGGGACTAAGCTGAAAAGAAAATGAATGAATGAATTTTAGACAGCTATCATAATTTATTCTAATAGATTAGCTCCAGATTTCGCTTCACTACTGACTAATCTAATGTATTTGGACAAATATAATATTGTAAAGCTTCCTATAGAAAATATTAATTTAAATGAGAGATTTGTGAGCGATGTTCTCAGATATGTTAAGATATATATATATATATATATATATATATATATATATATATATATATATATATATATATACAGTGTATGTGTGTGTGCGTGTGTGTGTGTGTGTGTGTGTATACTTGCAGATTTATTCTTTTTATCTTAGCTTCAACACTGCAGGGAAAAAAATGTTTGAAATAACCTCAAACAACATGATAGAGAGCAAAACATTAGCAAACCTAAATTTCTGGTTGAAATAACCTCGTAATGAGCCACTTATTTTGTATTGCCTGTTTGCCTGATGCCACTGAGCAGCAATTGAGCAACATCTCTGTGATCATTACAGCTAGATTAATGACCATTTGAGCAGGTCCAGTTTTCCTAATCTGGGGCCAGCACTGGAGGCCGACGATGAATTATTAATACCTCCATGCTGAGATGGCATCGTTTGGTGTGTATGTAAGTGTGTGTGTGTGTGTATGAAAGAGTGCGAGTTTTTATCTCTGATTCTGTTCTAACATGACTCCTGTATGAAATCGGTTAAGCCATCCACTTCCTTCTGCAGATTTGACAGTAATCGTTTTCGCCAGGCCTCGTCCAGCCTCTTTGATATATCTTTAATCTACCGTTAGTTAAATTATGAGGAAATCCTCACCCGTTCCTTCACATTTATTCAGATCCATTTCAAAGGCATCCTACAACAGCTCTCGCCCTAAGAGAGAAAGAGAGAGAGAGAAACAAAACTATTAGTGAGGAATATTTCAGGAAAGCATGCATATCACAAAGATCAAAGATGAGACAGAGGGAAAAAAACACTTATGCAGCAAAAATACAAGATCTTTTAAGCTCTGGGAAGTTGAAGTTTGCTCACTTTGTGCTCTACATCGGCGTTCCCTGTTTTCAGTGTTTAACTTTGATTGCATTAATAGTTAAAACTTTGATGTTTCCGCTAAGCAAACACACACAAATAAGTCGCAAAGAACCAAAACAACACAGATGACATCAAATGGTGACATACTTTAAGAGTATGGCATTTAATGAGAATATCTGGAGTTCACAACAACAAATCACTGTTGTTTTTTAATTACATACTTGTAATATATGTTACTTTTTGATATGTGAATCTATAATCAACTGATAAATATATTAATAGAAGCTACTTATTTTTGTCAACGTGAGGTCTGATGCTGATCCTAATAAAAATAGATTGTGAATCTTGTCATAAAAGTGACAAATTGCATAAAAAATTATATATTGTGTGTTTTTTAATGCTACCACAGTAAGTAAACAGTATACATTATATAATTTCACCATAGTTTGATAATTAATCCAGTATTTTGTAGCCTAGTATTAAATATAGTGAACTAACAAACTAATAAATACTGTAGTGTGCTTCAATTTTCACTAGAGTAAACCAGGGTGCGAATTACAGAGGAGTTTGGGGGGGACTGACCCCCCTAATTAACGATTGATTCCCCCTGAAGGACATCAAAACAAGATGTATCAGGGATCAGCCCATTAATAGTAAGAAATAGCGTTCTCTGATTTATATCTTAAGTATTAATAATAAAAATGTATAATATAAATATGCATTTGACCCCCCTATAACAGTTTATACCATTGTAAATGCATAATCGCGCCAAACGATGCAACGGAAAATATTCAACAGTCTGCAACTTGCAGTTCTAGAGCACCGATAGACATCCTAAGTATTCACAAAACACGTTTCTTGTAAAAGAGGCGTTTATATCTACATGTAGCCTACAAAAAAAGAAAAACTGGACACATAATTTGTAAAGTTTGACCTACAATAACCTCTAAAAGAGTCACTAAATATCCCTCAAAACACTGAAAACGTATACATTTTATCAATAAACTAATTAAATGCAATTTAAATACATTCATAAATTTTTATTCACTGAAGCATGTATTACCAAACTACTACCGAAAAAGTTGAACCCCTAATCGTCAATTTATAATTCACATACTAGTAAACTGATGTATTATAGTATTACATAACCTCGTAAAAATGTTACAGTAGCTTGGCAATTTCTTGTATTACCAAAATAAACAAAACAGAATAATTTAAATACTTTACTACAGTAAAACACTAAAGTATAAGTTACTTACTGGTTTTTAATGCTGGTCTCAATGTCCTGACCAATGTCCTGATCAGCATTGAGACCAGCAGGACCAGCATTGAGACCAGCAAAACCAGCACTGAAACCAGCAAGACCAGCATCAAAACATACCTTACCAGCATATGCTGTTTTTTTCAGCAGGGTGTGGAAATCAAAACTTTCATTTTAAGTTCATGTTGACTTATAAAATAAATAAAAAAATCATTCATTCATTCATTTTCTTGTCGGCTTAGTCACTTTATTAATCTGGGGTCGCCACAGGAGAATGAACCGCCAACTTATCCAGCACGATTTTACGCAGCGGATGCCCTTCCAGCCGCAACTCATCTCTGTGAAACATCCACACACACTCATCCACAATTTAGCCTACCTAATAATATAATATATAGTATTAAATTACTATAGTATTTTTTTCATGTGGACAGCAAAACGTTCATTTGAAGTTCATGTTAACTCAAAACATTTATATATATATATATATATATATATATATATATATATATATATAAACTGATTAAGGTTGATGGTAACGTTACCTTTGTTTTGTTGACGTGCTGCCAAGCGTTATCAGACTCCCCTCAGAAAAGTGACATTCAAAAACTCGACGATGTTTGAGTTCATGTTGACTTTTCACAAAACACACGATTGTATTAGCATTACATCTAAACATTTGTGACGTTTAAACGTATAATACACGGATAAATATTACAATATATTAAGATTTTATCACGACGTGAAATAACCGAAAGCCCTCAACTCGGCGCGCAAATGTTGCTATGGTAACTTCATCACGCGGGACAACTTTTCTTTGTAAACTTTTAAAATAATATATAGGTTTACACAGTATGTAATATCTACTTTATATTCATAATAATGGATTTAAACAAACCCACTCTGCTAACTCTCAATGAAATTTTTATCGATCACTTAAATGATTTACTCGTGAAGACATCTACTGCAACCACAGATTCATTACAAGAGGTCATATGCAGCGATCTAACTGAGCAAATCTAATATCCAGTCCAAATAGATTTATGTCAAAGGGAATTAAAGCTAAATTAAACATCATCTCCTGCTTTGATCTTTAAGTCAGTCACAGGACGGATAATATCGCCACCTGCTGATCATCCTTGAGCCTTTTATGACACATTTATGGGATCAAAAAATACTATATTGCCATAATTAAATGGATTGAAGATAAAGCACCATGTATAAACAACCATGGTGCTTCTTTTACTGCTGATAAACAGAAACCAGTGTAGTAAAGTGCTCTAAAATAAACTGATATAAGAGTGTTAGTATTTTCTGACTGTGTTCTTGCTCATTTTATTTATAAACTGCATCCAGACATCCAAAATCCATATTAGCTAAACGAAATTAGCTAAATTGTGTCTCTGGGGTTCACAATAAAAGCATACAGTATACATACTGTATATATATTTGGAATTTAGAAAAAAGCCTATCACGCTGTGTTGTAATTGCCTATTGACAAAAGTTCAGTTCGGATGGAGCACATCTAATTGTTTTATAGAAACTCTGATTAATCTCACTTAAGATAATGCTGTGGATCAGGATGTACTGTTGTGTAGATTAATATTATTGAAATTAAACTGGAATATTATTACACAAGGTGACACGGTGGCTCAGTGGTTAGCACTGTGGCCTCAAAGCAAGAAGGTTCGAGTCCCGGCTGGGTCAGCTGGCTCTGTGTGGAGTTTGCATGTTCTTCTCGTGTTGGCGTAGGTTTCCTCCGGGGCTCCGGTTTCTCCCACAGTCCAAACACATATAATTGAACTAAACTGGCTGTAGTGTATGTGTGTGAATGAGTGTGTGTGAGTGTTTCCTAGTACTGGGTTGCAGCTGGAAGGTCATCCGCTGTGTGAAACATATGCTGGAATAGTTGGCGGTTCATTCCGCTGTGGCGACCCCTGATGAATAAAGGGACTAAACTGAAGGAAAATGAATAAATAATTGTTATTACACACACATGGTTATTTAAACCGAAACTTTCCACTGATATTTAGTTTTGAACTGTAATTTAATAGAATAGAAACGTTTCTGATCATGTGATAGTAAGGCATTCAGTTTTCCATCACATTTTAAAATACATTCTCGTAAAAACAGTCCTTTACCTAGAAATAATATTTCATGATCAATATTCAAATAAATGCTGAGCAGAAGAGACTCTTTCAAGCTTTAACAGTTGTAATATTTTGGGCTTTTTGGCTGACAGAAAATATTTTTTCATTCTAATCAAAAGAAAGCAGCGAAAATAAAATGTTTAGTGTTTCCTTTGTAACACATTTTCAGTTTATGTCTTTAGATATTAAATAAATATTTATTTAAAGACAAATTTCTCAATAGTAGTTTT
>CAIGQZ010035066.1:8323565-8340477 GCA_903798205.1 Danio tinwini
TAGCCTAGAGTGACGTCTGGTCTTAAAAACTAGCCTAGAGTGACGTCGTCCGCTGTTAAAAACTAGCCTAGAATGACGTCTGCTCTTAAAAACTAGCTAAAGTAAAAACTAGCCTAAAGTGATGTCTGCTCTTAAAAATTAGCCTAAAGTGACGTCTGCTGTTAAAAACAAGACTAGAACGTATCTAAAAACTAGCCTACATCGCCATCTACTGTTAAAAACTAGCTCAGAATCGATTCAAGAGAGAATAATCTTGCGTTTTTAGTCTCAATCAATGCAGTATCGATTGTGTATTTGAGTGTTCATAGTTTGCATTTGCACAATAAGTTGCTCTCACGACTAGCAGGTCTGAACACGAGCAGGTTCACTTATCCTAGAGCCCTTCCCATCAAACCTCTGTGTTTTTGTCAGGGTAAACGCTTGTGTGGACGTGGTGGTGTCCGGCGTGGGGCTGCTGCAGGCACTCGCTCTCGAACCCGGCTCCGGCAGAGACCACGAGGTGCTACACAGCAAAGAGGACCTGAAGGAGGCCTTTGTCCACTACATGGGGAAGGGCGCAGCAGCAGAACGTTTCTTCTCAGATAAAGAGGTTTTCCAGAGGATCGCGCGAGCTGCTGCAGAGTATCCCGGCGCTCAGGTGGGAGATAAAGTGCTTTATGACAGTAGGGAGTGGGTTTAGTGGGCTTTACTACATGCTTTACCTTCAGGGCGTGAGCAGGGATTGATCGGACTGAAATTAGCTGCTTTCTGAACACACTATATGTTGTCCGACAAGTTTTCTTTTTCTTTATACAGCTGAAGGCGTAATTATTCACCCTCCTGTAAATTTCTTTTTCAAATATTTCCCAAATGATGTTTCACAGATTCAGGAATTTTTCACAGTATTAATTTTCATCCACTTATCTGGGGCTGGGTCGCGGGGGCAGCAGTCTTAGGAGAGAACCCCAGACTTCCCTCTCCCCATACACTTCCTCCAGCTCCTCAGGGGGATCCCGAGGCGTTACCAGGCCAGCCAAGAGACATATTCCCTCCAGCATGCCCTGGGTCTTCCCTGAGGCCTCCTCTTGGTGGGACATGCCTGGAACACCTCCCTAGGTAGGTGTCCAGGAGGCATCCCAAACAGATGCCAAACCACCTCAGCTGACTTCTCTCGATGTGGAGGAGCAGCGGCTCTACTCCAAGCTCCTCCCAGGTGTCAGAGCTCCCCACCTTCTCCATAAGTGTGCGCCCTGCCGCCCTGTGAAGGAAACTCATTTCGGCCGCTTGTATCAGAGATCTTGTCCTTTCAGTCATGACCCAAAGCTCATGACCATAGGTGAGAGTAGGAACGTAGACTGACAGGTAAATTGAGAGCTTCTCCTTTCGGCTCAGTTCCTTCTTTACCACAACCGACTGGTACATCAACCGCATTATTGCTGTCGCTGCACAGATCCGCCTGTCAATCTCACGTTCCATCTTTCCCTCACTCGTAAACAACACCCCAAGATACTTGAACTCCACCTTATCGTGGCGGAGGGGTTTGAGTGCCTGAGTGATCCTAAGAACTATGTTGTCGGGGGCTAATGCACCTGGTAGCGTCTCCCAAGGCAAAAAGGTCTTAGGTGACAGGTCAAACTAAGTGCAGTTCAAAAACCCCTTATGAGTACTAAAACATCAAGGACTGTGGCGTCGCCCGGTATGGTGCAGCTGGGGCCCCACCCTGGAGCCAGGCCTGGGTTTGGGGCTCGTATGCGAGCCCCAAAATGTATGCTTAGCCCAAAGGAGCAACATGGGACCATCCTCCCACAGGCCCACCACCTGCAGGGGGAGCCGTAAGGGGCCAGTGCATTGTGGAACGGGTGGTGATCGAAGGTTAGGACCACGACAACCCAATCGTCAGGCGCAGAACCTGGCTCTTGGGGCATGGAATTTTTTACAGTATTTCCTATAGTATTTTTTCTTCTGAAGAAAGTCTTGTTTTATTTTGGCTAGAATAAAAGCAGTTTTAAATTTTTTTAACCATTTTAAGGTCAATATTATTAGCCCCCTTAAGCAATATTAGTTTTGGATTGTCTACAGAACAAACCACTGTTATACAATGACTTGCCTAATTACCCTAACTTGACCCTAATTAACCTAGTTAAGCCTTTAAATGTCACTTTAAGCTGAATACTTATGTCTTGAACAATATCTAGTAAATTATGATATGCTGTCATCATGGCAAACAAAATAAATCAGTTATTAGAAATGCGTTATTAAAACTATTATGTTTCGAAATGTGTTGAATAAATTATCTTCTCTCCGTTAAACAGAAATTGGGGAAAAAAACATACAAGAGGGCTAATAATTCAGAAGGGCTAACAATTCTGGTCAAAATTATTAGCCCTGCTTTGGCATCTTAATTTTTAAAAATATTTTCCAAGTGCTGTTTAATGAAGAGAGAATTTTTAATCATAATAATTTCTAATAATGAATTATTTTGTCTTTGTCATGATGCATAATATTTGACTGGTTATTTTCAGGGGTGTAGATTAACAATTACTCAAATTTCAGTAATTGAGTAGGTTTTCTCAGGAATTCATTTAAAAAATGTGTACTTTTAACTTTCATTTAAGTACACTTCAGTGCTGTATCGGTACGTTTACTCCATTATTTTCCTTCAACATGCAGTCACTACTTTATTTATTTATTTTATTTTTCGTCTATGGTGATTGGCTAAAGTAGAATAATCAGTCCTGTTAATTCCCATCGAATCAAATCGCATATAGAAAAATGACATCTTACAAAACAACCTCAAGACAATAAGACACAGAAGACACTAAATCATTACATGCAGTGACCCAGAGACCCAGTTTATGTAATGTAAATGCACTACAGAATGTTACGTTTTCACACACGTGCATGTAAACCCATCAACCTTTCATAGTGTAATACTCACTACTCTTTTAAAAGAGCTACTTTTTTAGTAATATTTACAAGATACTTTTACTCTACGTGCACTACATTGGGTAAATAATGATACTTTTACTGGAGTATGACATTTTATAAACCACTGGTTATTGTGCAAGATGCTAGTATTGAGCTTACAGTGCAATTCAAAGGCTTAATTAGGTTAACTAGGCAGGTTATCGGACAACAATGGTTTGTTTTGTAGCCAATCGAGAACAATAAATTCTTAAAGGGCTAATTATATTGACCCTAAAATGTTTTTTAAAATATTAAAAACTGCTTTTATTCTAGCCCAACTAAAAGAAGTAAGACTTTCTCTCAAAGACAAAAATATTATGGGAAATACTGTCTGTGCTCTGTTAGGTATTACTTGGCAAATATTTGAAAAAAAACATTAATTCACAGGAGGGCTCATAATTTTGTGCTCAACGGTAAGTATGCTAATATGGAACACAGTAGTCAACATTTGAAGTGGCTCTAGAAGGTTTTTCATAATTGCCCTAAGACAATAATGGGTGTTGTTCAATAGTTTTAGAACTTTGATGAAAGGTTTTGATCCACTTCAAATGTTGACTACTGTATGCATAACAAAACAGCAGAATGCAAAAGTACAATGAATATCAAAATAGCAAAAAAGGGAAATAAAATTAACACCCATCCTCCCCTCCAACACATGGTATACTAGTCTCAAATTTTGTCACAACATTTGTCATGTTAATGTTACAGGGGTAATGATAAAAATACATAGTTGTCTGACAGGTTTGACTGCTCTTAGTGTGGGTAGATACAAAGAGATCTATCTGGGATCTACAAAAGTCTTGTTTAATTTTGGCTGCTGCTGTAAATGAATCTGGCCCTTGAGATCTGATGGTTTAATGTGAAAGCAGGAGACGGGCCCGAGGGGAATTGAGTTTCTGTGTCAGGTTTAATTCGGCATAATCAGCAGTAACTAAAAGACACAGTGCTCATTGTTTTTTTTTTCCTGAATGAATTATAAGCATTATAATATGGAGCTAAAGGGTTGCACATGTATATTTTTGGAAATGGCCAAAAATGGGTTAAAATTATCAATTTTAATGGCAAAAATCATTATAATAATATATTTTAAGATTGTTTTGTAAATTTCCTGCTGTAAACCTATATTTAAAACTATCTGATTAGTGATATGCATGGCTAAGAACGCCATTCAGACTATTTTAGGGGGATTTTTCCCAATATTTAGATTTTTTTAACTGGCAGATTCCAGATTTTCAAAACAAATACTTGTAACTTGGTCAAATAATGTATTATACTAAAATAGGTAGCTTATTTAATCAGTTCTCAGGTAATATATAACACTTAATTTCCCCAAAATTGATACATATAAGACTAGTTTTGTGGTCCAGCATAACATGTATGCATATTTTCACACAAATTATTTAACAATATAAAATGTCTGTTGTGGGTGGCACGGTTGCTCAGTGGTTAGCACTGTCGCCTCACAGCATGAAGGTCGCTGGTTCGAGTTCCGGCTGGGCCAGTTGACATTTCTGTGTGAAGTTTGCATGTTCTCCCCGTGTTGGCGTGGGTTTCGTCCGGTTTCCCCCAAAGTCCAAACACGTGCGCTATAGGGGAATTGGATGAACTAAATTGGCCGTAATGTATGAGTAAATAAGAGAGTGAATGGGTGTTTCCCAGTACTGGGTTGCGACTGGAAGGGCATCTGCTGCGTAAAACATATGCTGGAATAGTTGATGGTTTAATCCATAGTGGCGACCCCTGATAAATAAGGGACTAAGCTGAAGGAAAATGAATGAATGAAACGTGTGTTGTGAAAAATATTGATGATATCTGCAATATTTAAAATTAAACAATCTTGCATTTGGTTTGTATCGATACTGGCTTTGCTCTCTCACGCTCTCTGTTCTCACCAGCAATGAGATGAATAATTTATATTAATATTAAGATCATTTTTTTATATGAATTATAATATTAAGATTTTAAACCGTTTTAATCAGAAAAAAAAGAGATTATATAGTTGTTATTTTGTTTCTCTTTTTACTTGTTTTGCATACTTTTAATGTTGCGGAAATTATTCCCCACGGTATCGAATATCGATATTTTTTAAGGTATCGTATCGAAATTGGAAATTCTAGTATGGTGACAACACTACTTTGATATTTAAGCTAAAAGGTTGACATTTTGCCCTCTAGAGTCACATTACAGAATCATTTACACATAATACACCTGTATTTGTGTATTTTTATGAAAATTAATTTACATTTAATTTGCTTTATTTTCTTGCAGCTTTATGTGGGTGGAAACGCTGCTCTGATTGGCCAGAAGCTGGCGTCTAACCCACAACTCGTGGTGAGTGTTTTGTTATTCTTCATGTAAGACTGTATTGTCGGCGCCAGTGTTGTAGTAGCTAGTGCGTCGACACAGGCAACCCGAGTTCAATTCCCGCCTCACAGTCCTATGCCGCTCCTTTCTCTGTTCCCCCTGCTTTCCTGTCAATACTCTACACTTTCCTATCCTTTAAAGGTGATAACCCCGGAAAAAAAGAAAAAAAAAAGACTGAATATATTTACAAGAAAATGTAGCTGTCTCCATTAAACCTTCATGTTTACTTCAGTGTTACTTGCAGTTTATTTGTAATTTATTTTGGCATTTACTAACTGACAAATCATTTCTACACCAAACGTTTTTTTCATCAACTCAAATGTTCATTTATGAATTTCTTTCCTGTTAGGAAGATATTTTGAAGAATGTTGAAAAGCAGCAGCCATTCCCTTCCATAGTATTTTTCGTTCCTACTACAAAATCTGCTTTTTCCAACATTCTTCAAAATATCTTCCTTTGTGGTCAACAGATAAAAGAAATTCACAAGTTTACATCTACTTGAGTGTGAGTAAATTTCCTTTTTGTGTGAACTGTCCCTTTAATAGGCCAAAAGCAGACCACCTGTACCTGAAATGCAGCTGATTGTAGTTCTCTAAAGTCTGCTGTGTTCCCTCAGGTCCTGTTGTGTGGTCCGGTGGGGCCGAAGCTTCATGATATGCTGGATGAACAGATTGTGGTGCCGCCAGAATCTCTGCAGGAAACAGACGAGTACCACCTGATCCTGGAGTATAAGTCAGGTGAGACTCAATCGAAATGATATTCGTAAGTCTTTACTATGATACAATTAAAAGTCAATATTCAGCAAATAAATCATTCACAGTAAGACCAGAGACATTAAGACAAGACCTGTATATAAATCCAGATAGAGTTATTAAAATGATTATGTCTCCAAATTGATTACATTAAGAACTGCAAATGCAATTATGTAAAGGTATTTGCAGAGGGCGTTTGGACACTTTATTTAATCACTCATTAAATCAAAAATAACACACACACACACACACACACACACACACTAACCAACCTTGTTAATAAGACCAAAATGCTGTATAATATCAGATCAGATAAACAAATGAATGAATTAAAAATAATAAAAAAAAGCTTTCAAAGATATCTACACTCACTGGCCACTTTATTAGGTACACCTTACTAGGACTGGGTTGGACCCACTTTTGCCTTCAGAACTGCCTTAATCCTTCGTGGCATAGATTCAACAAGCTACTGGAAATATTCCTCAGAGATTTTGCTCCATATTGACATGATAGCATCACGCAGTTGCTGCAGATTTGTCGGCTGCACATCCATGATGCCAATCTCCCGTTCCACCACATCCTAATGGTGCTCTATTGGATTAAGTCTGGTGACTGTGGAGGCCATTTGAGTACAGTGAACTCATTGTCATGTTCAAGAAACCAGTCTGAGATGATTTGCGCTTTATGACATGGTGCGTTATCCTGCTGGAAGTAGTCATCAGAATATGGGTACACTGTGGTCATAAAGGGATGGACATGGTCAGCAACAATACTCAGGTAGACTGTGGCATTGACACGATGCTCAATTGGTACTAATGAGCCCAAAGTGTGTCAAGAAAATATCCCCCACACCATTACTCCACCACCACCAGCCTGAACCGTTGATACGATGGATTTGCTCTTCAGTGTTTGGACTCTCAGTAGTGAATATTAACCCACACTGACCTGAGCTAAACTGAACTTAATCTCTGAAAACTGAACTGACACTGTTTCAATGCACTATATTCTGACCCTACCATCCGAATGTGGCAGCAGAAATGGAGACTCATCAGACCAGGCAACGTTTCTCTAATCTTCTATTGTCCAGTTTTGGTGAGCCTGTGTGAATTGTAGCCTCAGTTTTCTGTTCTTAGCTGACCCGGTGTGGTCTTCTGCTGCTGTAGCCCATCAGCCTCAAGGTTGGACGTGTTGTGCTTTCAGAGATGCTCTTCTGCAGACCTCGGTTGTAACGAGTGCTAATTTTACTTACTGTTGCCTTTCTATCAGCTGGAACCAGTTTGGCCATTCTCCTCTGACCTCTGGCATCAACAAGGCATTTGCGCCCACAGAACTGCCGCTCACTGGATATTTCCTCTATTTTTGACCATTATCTGTTAACTCTAAAGATGGTTGTGCATGAAAATCCCAGTAGATCAGCAGTTTCTGAAATACTCAGACCAGCCCGTCTGGCACCAACAACCATGGCACGTTCAAAGTCACTTAAATCCTCTTTCTTCCTCATTCTGATGCTCGTTTTAAACTGCAGCAGATGGTCTTGACCATGTCTACATGCCTAAATGCATTAAGTTGCTGCCATGTGATTGACTGATTAGAAATTTGCGTTAACGAGCAGTTGGCCAGGTGTACCTAATAAAGTGGCCAGTGAGTGTATAATATAAATTGACAGACACAAATCAACACTTGAAGAGAATTCATGATGCTTTAAAACAAGCCAGTGCTTAAAATGGACCAGTGCATGTTTAAAAAAAATACAAATAAATAAATGTTTGCCTGTAGTGTCCTGCATTTAAAAGCATCTCCTCTCTGCCGCCCCTTCCAGGTGAACAGTGGGGTCCTTCACGAGCTCCTCAGGCCAACCGCTTCATTCTGTCCCACGACGTGTCCAATGGGGAAATGAGTGCGCTGGAGATGTTCGTGGCCAGTCTGGAGGAGTTTCAGCCGGATCTGGTGGTTCTCTCCGGACTGCATATGATGGAAGGAATGGGCCGGGAACTCTGGGAGGAACGACTCAAAGAGGTCTGACACCAAAAACCACTGAAAGCACATCTGATTGAAATAGAACAACTCTTGAGCATCTCATAACATGTTCCCACAAGTCCCACATATGAATTTCTAACATAATAATAATAATAATTGTGCAGTTGGAGGACGTTTGAGGATGTGTGCAGACTGTGTCTCTTCTGCTAAATCTGCAAGGGGGAAGTAATTGTTGGAGATGTTTTTCTGTTTTGTGTAAATCTATAAAAATGCTTATAAATAAAGTAGATTAAAAAATAAGAGATTAGCACTGTGGCCTCACAGCAAGAAGGTCGCTGGTTCGAGTCCCAGCTGGACCAGTTGGCATTTCTGTGTGGAGTTTGATGTTCTCCCTGTGTTGCAGTGGATTTCCTCCAGTTTCCCCCACAGTCCAAACACATGCACAATAAACTAAATTGGCTGTAATGTATGAGTGTATGTGTGAATGAGTGTGTATGGGTGTTTCCCAGTACTGGGTTGCAGCTGGAAGAGCATCTGCTGCATAAAACATGCTGGAATAGGAGGTGGTTTATTCCGCTGTGGCAACTCCTGATAAATAAGGGACTAATAAGGGAAAATTAATAAATTAATGAATGTTCACAACAGTTTTTACTAGGGTTGTTCCAATACCGATACTAGTATCGTAAATATTGGTATCAGTGACTATTCAAAACCATAAACCGATCTGATACCATCTTTTTAATGAGACATATGCCTGCTGTCTCTTCCTAACACTGCAACCCCAGAGTCAGTTTTTCTCAGGATGCAAACACAGGAAGTTGTGCTTTGTTGCCACAACAGCCATTGTTTGAGCAGTGAAGAAGAGGATAACACACTGATATTTAGAAAAAGGTTTCTGAATTTTGAGTTTCCGAGAGGTTATTCTTCTGTGTTATGTTTTTATATTCATATATACTTTATTATTCATTTATATTATTTGTTTCGCACTGGTTTTTAAAACTTTTCACATTTAGTCGTTTAGCAGACGCTTTTGACTGCTTTCCAGTTTACCGTGTTGGGTTTGTGGCTGAAGTCATTTCAGTAAAGTACAGTAAATAATATTACTGTTGAATGTCTGATAATAGAAATCTCAGATAATAAAAATGCTCTAGTTCACTGTATGTATTTGTTCATATTTTATTAATTGGTAAGAGCATAAATGAATTCTGTCAGTTTATACAGTGCTAGTACTATACAGCATTGGTCCCCAACATTTTTATCACCGCAGACCAATCAATGCTTGACAATTTTACCAAGGACCGAGGGGGTGGGCCGGCGGGGGGAGTGGTTTGAAGGTTGCTAGGCAACCATCAACCATTTTCTTAGAGGATGGCAAGCTGACAAACCATTGCTGTAACTCTGATACTAGTTTTATTTATACAGACAATTAAAAAGCACCGCAGTGTTTGGGTGATCTGTTTCATCACCTTGATATTATAAGGTTCTGTCTGACATTTTTGTCAAAATTGAGTTATTGACATATTCTTAATAAATGACAACTTATTTACATTATGGGATGTTTTTTTTATAAGTTGTTTACATTTTAAGTGTTACACACATACTGTTTGCTATATGGAATGCAAAAACATTGAAGCTCAATATCTCAAAATCATTTAAGCCGCGGTCACACTGGACTTTTCTCCCCATAGACTTCCATTCATACGCCTGCGAATGCGTCAGACCGGAAACGCAGGGTCACGCGTCAAGTTTTGCATTTTGCTGCGATGCAAAGTTCAAGCTTGGTGAACTCTGACCTGCGAAATCGCATCACTTGACTGCGTAAGACCAATCCAGGATCAAAACATGACCTCTCTGAACAGAAATTTAAAACATGGAGCAATCGCTATCTTTTTTTAATGCCTAATCATCTTGTTTAATCCCGCCTCTTTTCACAGCGCCGTACGACAGAATTTCGCACGCTCAAACTCTAGTGTGACTGCAGCTTTAGAACGCAGATAGAACCTTATAATTCCAAGGTGACGGTTTGTCTGAGATAATTAGTCTACCGAAATGTGTATATTGCATACAAGCTGAAGTTGATCCGTCAGATCGTCACATGACTCATGGTGCGCTCATGGTAGAGGTCTGCATTCCCGTGGGACCCAACCAGTTTTCTTGCGGCGCGATAATAAATTTCCGAATAAAAAGCGGTAGCGGTCGGGAACTCTGTTGTAATTTGAACGAGAGAGTGGGCGATCTAACAATATCGCTCACAAGAGAGAGAGAATGAGAGAGAGCACTACTGCACTTTTTTCACTGTCTTGTTTGTATGCAGCATTGCTGCACTGCTTTGGCAATACAAATGTACAGTTATTTGGCATGCCAATAAAGCATCTAAACGTGAAATGTGAGAGAAAGAGAGAGCACGTTCATCCGTTGTGCTGTGTATAACTTATAATAGGCTGACTGGACTCTGTAACATCCAGCTGGGTGTTTTTGGGAGGCCTATTTAATCGCTATACATTTTATATTCTTCCTTGGCCCAATATGTACCTGCTATGTGGATAGAAACAATGCTGATATGATATATGAAACACAATCGGTAGTTGGCAAATATATTGAGTGGATATGTTAGTAAATCTGACTTTGGAGTATCCACAAACCTCACCGCACGTCACGCGGCACTCATGTCTCATCATAAAGGGGCAAACAAAACTGACATTTAGCCTACGATTCTTGCACTACCTACAGTTTTATCTGTTATCTCGGGTGTGGTATAAAACCTGGCGGGAGCGGGATAAAAATTTCAGCCCTCGCAGATCTCTAGCTCATAGCATTCATTTAACTGGGTGCGTCTGGAAGCCGTGCACCTCCACTGGAAATAACAAACTTGCACGAACTCTAGAAAAGACGCAATATGTTAACGGCCCCTAAAAGCCGCCATCATTTGCGATCTCCAGCTGTTGATCTTCTTGCACAGACATGGTGGATTCACCTGATTTGTTGACAAATGGGTTGCGGATCTATTCCTTGGCAGTTCGTGGGTCTTTCACTGGGCCTTTTTGCAAAGAAACCTTCCAAAGACATCTGTTTCTTACTCATTTTGCTGCTTGTGGGTTAAATTTGGGCGCTCAAGTGACCGAGATGTAAGCCAGAGAATATTTTAGAATTCATTTTCAAAATAAAAGATTGTTCAGATAATAAATAAAACAGAAACAATTATTGATTGTGCGGCCTGGTACCAATTGATCCACGGACCGGTACCGGTCCAGGGCCCGGTGGTTGGGGACCACTGCTTTACAGATACGTACACACTCAAGTATCAGTTCAGTACTCTGTATTGGCTGATATCCAGAGCTTAGGTATCAGTATCGGGAAAGGGAAAAGAGTATCAGAACATCACTAGTTTTTACTTGTCCTTCATGGTAGTTGTGTTGTGATGTCCTGCAGGCGGTGGTGGCCATCTCAGATGTGAGGAACGAGGTGCCCATTCACCTGGAGCTGGCCAGCATGACAGACAGAGACTACATGAACCGAATTCTGCAGGAGGTAAATGTGTTTAATGAAGGCTGATGTTCAGGGGGTTTACAGTTTGCATGGTACAGTAAGGCCAATCACAGCCATTTCTGTTGAGCACGTGAACACAATGTGCATTCAGTGATGTTTTATAATGCTTCACAGCACTTAAATGTTAGCGGGACGTTTTTCAAAATATCTGTATCGATTGGTATCGAATTCGATACTTTTGACAGCACTAAATGGCAGTGAATGGTGCTCGAGTTTCTGAAGCTACAAAAAGCACATTTATTCATCATGAAAGTAATCCACACGACTTCAGCGGCTTAATGAATGTTTAAGAAAACACTTTCTATTTTGAACTCATCTACATCGTTCAGCTTTCTCCGCGCTCTTCTGTTAGCAGGTCATGCCCATCGTGAACTCCATCGGTCTGAACGAGCAGGAGCTTTTATTTCTGACCCAATCAGGAGGAGGCCCTCACTCCGACCTCACGTCCTGGGAAGGCGTACCAGATGTGGGCCGCGTCACCGACATCCTCCTCTGGGTCCTAGAACAACACGGCCGAGCGGACGCACAATCAGAAGCCGACCTCACCCGCATTCACTTCCACACGCTAGCATACCACATCCTGGCTACGGTGGACGGGCACTGGGGGAACCAGGCGGCGGCGGTGGCTGCGGGCGCGCGTGTTGCTAGCAGTCAAGCGTGCGGTTTGCAAACCATAGATATCTCAAAAGTGCTTCTTAAGGCACCGCTAAACTTCCACAGCTCCTTCTCAGAGCCGAGAGAGAGTCTGAAAGTGGAGCCGTCCCGACCGGTGACCGTGTGGAGGAGAGGAAACGTTTCTTTCCATCTCACACCAGTGCTGGTCTGCAAACAGCCGCTGAGGACTGTGGGATTGGGCGACGCTATTTCAGCCGAGGGACTCATGTTTTCAGAGCTCACGTCTGAGGTTTAAAGACACGCCGGTCTTATTTTATCTTTGTTTTGTCTCTTTTTTGACTCTAATGATGATAAGAGAGAGAGAGAGAGGATGTTTGTTGTGGAGTTGGAGTGTGCACTGTTATTCTCTATTTGGAGATTATTATTATTTTTCGTCTGAGATTATATTGAGAAACGCTGCACTGAATGACATGAGCCAGCCTCCGCTATTTGTTTTATGTTTTTTTATTATTATTATTGGTCACACTTTATTTTGATGGTCCGTTTGTTGAATTTAGGTTGCCTTGCATCTCCATGCCAACTAATTCTCATTAGATTATAAGTAGACTGTTAGGTTGGGGTTAGTGTAAGTTGACATGTACTTGCAGTTTTTTATAGTCAGTTAAATGTCTGTTGAAGGATCAGTATCAGCAGATATTAAGCAGACAGTCTACTAATACTCAAATGGACCATCAAAATAAAGTGTTACCTTATTATTTACCAGAAATCAAATTCGGTTTATTGCAGAAGTCAATGATACGAGTTTTTGTTTTGGTAATTTTTTTACTATAAGGTTGTATTGTATTTGTTAATGAAAGTAAAGCCATGCATTATTAGTTATTGTTAACTCACAGTGCACTAACTAATGTTAACAAGCATGAATTTGGATTTTCGGGTGGTGCGGTGGCTCAGTGGTTAGCACTGTTGCCTCACAGCAAGAAGGTCACTGGTTCAAGTCTCGACTAGGCCAGTTGGCATGTGCGTATGGAGTTTGCATGCTACATGGGTTTCCTCCGGGTGCTTCGGTTTCCCCCACAGTCCAAACACATGCGCTATAGGGGAAATGAAGAAGCCAAATTGGCTGTGGTGTATAAGTGTGCGTGTGTTTGAATAAGTGTGTATGGGTGTTTCCCAGCACTGGGTTGTGGTTGAAAGGCCATCCGCTGCGTAAAACATATGCCGGAATAGTTGGCGGTTCATTCCACTGTGGTGACCTTGATAAATAAGGGACTAAGCTGAAGGAAAAGGAATGAATGAATTTGAATAATGCATTAGTAAATGTTGAACTTACTATGATTAATAAAGGCTCATTATTAGTTCATTCATTCATGTTTCTTCGGTTTAGTCCCTTATTTTGCAGGGGCCACCACAGTGGAATGAACCGCCAACTATTCCGGCATATGTTTTACCCAGTGGATGCCCTTCCAGTTGCAACCCAGTACTGGGAAACACCCATAAACTCTGTTATTCACACATACACTCATACACTACGGCCAATTTAGTTCATCCAATTCCCCTATAGCGCGTGTGTTTGGACTGTGGGGGAAACCGGAGCACCCAGAGGAAACCCACGCCAACATGAGGAGAACATGCAAACTCAACACAGAAATCCAACTGGCACAGCCAGGATTTGAATCAGTGACCTTCTTGCTATTCACTGAGCCACCCTATTATTAGTTCATGTTAGTATATACATTAACTAATGCAACCTTATAGTAAAGTGTGACCAATTTTAGTGATGACAGGAGATCATACTCTGGTTAGCAGGTGCAGAAACCAGCACAAAGTCTTAAACACCTTGAATTTCCATTGAACACCCCTTTTTTTGGGTATGTGAAGGTTAATAATTAGTGATTTTTTTTTATCGGTGTCAAGTAAGTTCTCTTAAACTAATAAATTAGGTAGTAATAATTAAAATAGTTCACTCAACAACAAAAAAAAAACAATCCATAATTTATTCCCCCTTAAGCCTTGTATTAAAGAGGATAGTTCACCCAAAAATTTAAATTAATTCATTTATTCTCTCTCATGTGTGTTTTAAACATTTATGAGTTTCTTTCTTCTGTTGAACACACAAAAAAGATATTTTAAAGAACGCTGATTGCCCATAAACATCCATAGTATTAAAAGAAAATACTATGGAAGTCAATGGATGCCAGCAACCAACATTCTTCAAAATATCTTCTTTTGTGTTCAATCTCAAGTAGACTAAACAAGTTAAGGGTGAGTAAATGATGACAGAATTTTCATTTTCAGGTGAACTGTCCCTTTAATTAGTAGTAATAATCTGGCTTTTCACAGCTTTGTAATGGCAGTGAATGGTGCTCGAGATTTTGCAGCTACAAAAACCACATATATCCATCATAAAAGTAATCCAGTGGGTTAATGAATGCCTTTGTATATTTATAAAGTTTCAAACATGCATATTTTTCATTCATTAACCCACTGGTAATGCGGTTTGTGGGGCTTCAAAAACTCGGGCACCATTCACTGCCATTATAACATAATCAAAGTATTATAATATAAATGATTGAACACAGACAACATATAGGATGGCTTTAGGATGTGTCAATTATGGGATATCATTATGAGATGTCAATTTTTGGGGGGGCAGGGTGAACTATTTATAGTGGCTAGTTTTAACCACCAACTTACCTGATGGTATTGTGGCCATTATTCAGCGCACATAATGCCATGTATACATTAAGTATCATCCATTATTCTTGTCTTAAGTTTATCTAAATTTTCTTAAGGGTGGGAATTTAGCTTTAGGATTGTTTACCAGCTTTGTATGTATATAATAAGAGTCTAAACCGTACATATTTTACATTCAATATGTAACCATCGGCTGCTGGTGGATCATGTACTGTTTGGTGGCGTTAATGGTTTATGATGCTTCCTGTTTATAAAAGTGACACATAATGATGAATCTGTACATACAAATAATGCCATTTATTCTTCTAGGTCCATCCACACATCTTTTTAATGGGACGTACTAATTAATCTAGTCTTAAATCAGCCTTAAAGTTTGACAGACCCATTCGCGGCTTTTGTAACCAAAGCGCAAAGCAGTGTTTGTGAATTAAATGGACCAGGAATGAATTTACAGCTAAGCCTGTTCTTGAATAAGGTGAGATCATGATCATTGTCTTGTTTTGTTTTTCTGTAACACTCCATTGTTGACGCTGTTCTCAACCCAATTTTAAAATCTCTATTCTGGGAAAAACTGCATCTTCAAATGAGTGATTTCACATTGGGAACATCATAACTGGAATCTCTTATTTTGGTTACTTATGGAGTATATTAAACTTGATCAAGACTCTGAGAAGGTTTTGGTTATTAGATGGGATGAGAAACTAGGGGAACGTTCATAAATCTTTTGAGTGTATAAGTTGTTTTAGGGTTGTAGTTTGCACACATGATTATGCAACAAAGTCTTTAAGAGTTACTGGGCAAAACGTCCTTCAATCCTAAACGTTCAGACGTTAGATATATTAGCTCTGTTAACTTGAGTATGGATTATTTTTATATAAATAAACACTTCTGTTCCAGTTATAAAACTACTGCTGCTTTGTATTATTACGGTGCTGTTTTTTTGAAACATTGGTATGGAAGTGTTTCTGCCACAGGAGGAAAATAATTACAGCGGTAACTGCAACACGATTCAGCTGCAAGTTTATTGACTTGTATAAATTAAATTTACATCCTATTCACATTACACATTGATTACTTTCTCACATTATTTTCTATTTTTTGTATATATATAGAATTGCGAGTTTATTCTTCACAGTTGTGCGTTTATCTCGCAACCCCACCTTTAAATCAGATTGAATTTACATTTATATTATTTTATCATGTATACTATTTTATATATATATATATATATATATATATATATATATACACACACACACACTACCTGATAAAAGTCTTGTAGCCTATTCAAGTTTAAGCAACAACAAATAATAACTTGACTCCTAGTTGATCATTTGCTATCAGAAATGGCTCATATGAAAGGCAAAGGCTCTAGATGAAGCTTATTTAATCACAATAAAATCTGATCATGCCTTGATTTTGAATGATTTCATTAGGACAGTAAGGTCTGACTTTGCTTAGACAAAAGTCTCATCACTGAACCTTCAATAATGTCCAGTATAGAATATAAAGTCATGCTGCTGTGGAAACAGAATGAATATTGTGTCTGACTCCATCATGAGCTTGGAGGACTGCATCCATACATCTCTGACTCAAATCACTTATTAATAAAGTCATCTGGAATGGCAAAGAAAGCGTTCCTGCACTCCCAGAGTTCATCAAGATTCTTTGGATTCATCTTTAATGCCTCCTCCATCTTACCCCAGACATGCTCAATAATGTTCATGTCTGGTGACTGGGCTGACCAATCCTGTAGCTTCTTGACCTTCTTTGCTTTCAGGAGCTTTGATGTGGAGGCTGAAGTATGAGGAGCGCTATCCTGCTTAAGAATTTGCCCTCTCCTGTGGTTTGTAATGTAATGGGCAGCATAAATGTCTTGATCCCTCAGGCTGTTGATGTTGTCATCCACTCTGCAGATCTCTTGCACGCCACCATCCTGGATGTAACCCCAAACCATGATTTTTCCTTCACCAAACTTGACTGATTTCTATGAGAATCTAATTTGTGTTGATTGGGAT
>CAIGQZ010035066.1:8352615-8364083 GCA_903798205.1 Danio tinwini
CACACACACACACACACACACACACACACACACACACACACACACACGCACACGCAAGACCTCAAGCTCCCCACACTTCTCTGATGTCTGAGCCAGACACACAGACAGACAGTGTGTGTGTGTGTGTGTGTGTGTGTGTGTGTAGTGTACAAGGGGAGGAGATTTCTTCATAGTCATCTCCATTTCTGCTCTCCGGGTACAGAGGAAAGTCAACAACAGTAATCAAGAGTCATCAAATCAGTGGGTTCCCGCTGAGAAAAGCAGATTAGGGATTCCTTTATGCACTTTCAATTGTTGAACGTGTCTTTACAAAAGTAGCTGACCTATAAAACTCTGTCATTATTTATTCACCCTCAGGTCATTGCAAACTTTTAGAAAATTAGATTAAATGTCAGAAAATGAAAAAAAATATCCACATTCTCATTTTATTTTTATTTAAACATGATTTTTTTTTTATATTCATTTTTTCTCAGTTTTATTTTTTGGGGTATATATATATATATACAGTTGCAATCAGAATTATTGAACCCCCTTTGAATTTTTTTTCTTTAAGTATTTCCCAAATGATGCTTAACAGAGCAAGAAAATTTTTACAGTATGTCAGATAATATTTTTTTCTTCTGGAGAAAGTCTTATTTGTTTTATTTTGGCTAGAATAAAAGCAGTTTTTAATTTTTAAAACCCATTTTAAGGTCAAAATTATTAACACCTTTAAGCTATTTATTTTTTTCATAGTCTACAGAACAAACCATCGTTATACAATAACTTGCCTAATTACCCTAACCTGCCTAGTTAACCTAATTAACCTAGTTAAGCCTTTAAATGTCACTTTAAGCTGTATAGAAGTGTCTTAAAAAATATCTAATAGTCAAATATTATTTACTGTCATCATGGCAAATCAGTTATTAGAGATGAGTTATTAAAACTAATATGTTTAGAAATGTGTTAAAAAAAAAACTTCTCTCCGTTAAACAGAAAATGGGGAAAAAATAAACAGGGGGGCTAATAAATAAGGTGGTTGAATAATTCTGATTGCAACTATATATATATATATATATATATATATATATATATATATACATTTTTTTTGCTTACACAACTTATAACCTACACAATTAATACTGCAAATAATTATCATAATAATAACAACAATAATAATAATAATAATAAAATATAATAAAAATTAATTCATTTTCTTTTTGGCTTAGTTTCTTTATTAATCTGGGGTCACCACAGCGGAATGAACTGCCAACTTATCCAGCACATGTTTTACGCAGCGGATGCATACATCCATACACACTTATTCACACACATTCACACACATATACTATGGCCAATTTAGCTTACCCAATTCCCCTAGAGCGCATGTCTTTGGACTGTGGGGGAAACCGGAGCACCCGGGGGAACCCACGCCAACATGGGGAGAACATGCAAACTCCACACAGAAATGCCAACTGACCCAGCCGAGGCTCAAACCAGCGACCTTCTTGCTGTGAGGTGATTGTGCTACCCACTGCACCACCATGCTGCCCATATAATAATAATACATATTATTAGTAGTAGCAGTAATAGGACTATCATTATCAATAATGATCCTGTCATAAAATTAAAATAAAATATTATTGTGTTATAATATTATTGTAAATATATGCATTATTTAAAACAATAATATATTGTTGAATAATACAATAATACATGTATTATGTACCATATTTATAGTCACCAAAAAATATTACTGAGTATATATTAATGTACAACAATACTAAAACAATAACAATACTACTACCACTACTAGTATTAATAATAATAATAAAATTATTATTATTATATTTGTCAAAATATTACACTGTAAACCATTTAGCAAATGTTATGCATAAATTCATTCATTCATTTTCTTTTCGGCTTAGTCCCCGCAACCCATCACTTGGAAACAGCCACACACACTCATTCACACTCATACAGTACAGACAATTTTAGCTTACCCAGTTCCCCTATAGCCCCTATATTCCCCTTCATGCTGTGAGGGGATTGTGCTACCCACTGCGCCACCGTGACGCCCTATGCATAAATGAACTTGTTAAATAATGTTATTATTGTTTTTATTTTATAAGTATATTCTGTATTTATTTTACTGAATTTAATATAGAATAATTGTATATTTATAAATGACCTAATATCAACATAACAACTTGATATAATAAAAAAATACATGCATTTTGGACTGTTGCTCACATATAAACTACTGATATATACATTTATGGTGATTTTGCACCATAATGATTACACTATGTGTGAAAATTCAGCAGGGAGGAATATGCGGGAGCATGTGTCAAAATTTGATTGATGACCGGCATGCCCCTTTAAGGCGGGACTTCAGGTTTAAGTCTTGCCCATTCATATATTTTTGTTAATTACATTATGTTGGAGCCATTTCTTCTATTATTATGTTTGGATTGAATAGGTTGATTGGATGATTTGATTATTATTAAGTTTACGTTCGATAATTATTGTATTCAGGTTGAGTATTTGCCTTTAGTATATTATTCATGTTTGAGTATTTGTTTCATTGTTTTTGATTTTGTGAATGAAGACTTTTATTCTGCTGATCCAAATCGGGATGGAAATCGGGAAAGGTAGTAGGTAGGTGGAGTAAGAGAAGAGAAACATTTTTTAGACCATAGCTGCGTCTTAAATGGCACACTATACACCAGGGGTCACCAATCTCAGTCCTGGAGAGCCGGTGTCCCTGCAGGGTTTAGCTCCAACTTGCCTCAACACACCTGCCTGGATGTTTCATGTATACCTAGTAAGAGCTTGATTAGCTTGCTCAGGTGTGTTTGATTAGGGTTGGAGCGAAAATCTGCAGGACACCGGCCCTCCAGGAACAAGTTTGGTGACCCCTGCTATACACTATGCACCTATGCACTATGTACTTATGCACTTACACACTCAACAGTATAGTATAATTATGTAGTGTGGTCCCAAATAGAACACTAATGTTTTTTTTACTAAGCGGAAATTCAATTTCCCTGATGACATTTGACGGTTGCCAAATGAGTGAAATAAATGACCAAACTACCAGATAATAGCTGCCATGAGTATAACCGCATTCACCATCTGGAGGCTTTTTTAATCACTCTCATAGAAGAATTTTGCTTTCACAATCCAAATTAAATAAAGTTATCCAACAAGTGCGCTCGATAGCTCTGCCCCTTCCGCTATGTGAGCAAAGCTGCGGTCGTTGAGTGTGTGAAGTGTCCTTCACTCCACTCTTCATTTTACCAGTTGACTAAGTGCATCATCCGGGTAATTAAAGTGCACTTATTATTTGTAGAGTTTTCAGTGTGAACGCACTACTTACACTATTTATACTACAAAATGATTTATAGTGCATAAGTATGCGATTTGGGACACACCTCATGAGTTTGTATGTGGTGACTGGTGCTACTGATTAGCAATGGAGCTATTTCAATGACTTGATAGCACAAGATGTGATAAAAATAAACAATGAAAAGGTTTCACAACGGACTCACGCATCATTGTTTACCCTTACTGAGATAGCGGCTTAGACACACATTCTTATCAGTTTAATTAGATTAAATGATAGGCTATATTATAATTCCTGTAAGTAGATTTTTATCAAAAAAAAAATTCTTTAATTAGATTGTAATCAGATTAAATTAAATATAATTCCTGTAATTAAACTATAATTAAATTATATAAATGTATAAAACAGGCGGGGCTTAAACCGGAAGACCCACCTTAAAGGGGAGTGGCAGTCATCAATCAAGCTGACACATGCCGCCACATATTTTCAGCCTACTTTCATTTCCCACTGAAGTTTGCGTATGCATGCACTATTATATTCCATTTTTCACTATAGAGCAAGAAATGTGTTCAATATAGAGTATGTAAACGACAAAAAGTGATTAAATATTAAATACCCCAGATAATGAATTGTTGAAATGAGATGTTTTGGAAGCTGGACTCTTCATGAACTCAAATGTCACAACTTTAACTACATAGTAAAGAGGGCGCCGCTTCAGATGATTAATGATTAAAGTTCATACACTAGACAGTGTACAAAGTGTAAAGCGAGTCATTTGGGACACAACTAATGCCAGTTTCCAGGTGAACTGTCCCTTTAAGCAGAAACAAAAACCGGATTACTTCAGCAAGTCCTCAGGGGTTTTGTGAGAGCACTTGAAAGACAAAGAGAAAGGAAGATGAAAACGACAAGGAGGAGAGAGAAAGAGAAGAGAGAGAGAGAGGTTGGAGCGGTCACAGTGAGACCGTAAATGTGATTAATTACAGCTACGAGCGCTTCACTGATCCCAGCATGCATTGTGCTTTGGGCGTCTTATCTACGCTGTGGCAGAGCGACACGCTGAGAGCATCTCCAGGCGTCTCCAGCTCCTCTCTGCCAAAAAAATAAAAATAAATGCAGTCCCCTACATCTATACTCATGTTGCGCAAAAAGAAATGCATTCTGGGTAAGACACTTCAAGAGGAAAATAAAGTATGTTTGATTTTTTTTTGCAGTCAAATGTGATTGGTGACAAAACAAGGGATGAAACGTGTCACTGCAGCTTCAGATCCGAACTCTCACATGATTTGCGTCAGATTTACAAAAAAAAAAAGCTTAAGATTTTACAAAGTTATAAGAAAGTGTGAAGTGCACGCATGAAACAAAAACACATATATGAGCGAATATTAATGTGGTTGCATCAAACTTTAGCAGATGCTCCTGATGAATTTAAACTAGAGATATTTGTATACTTTTAAGGTATTTTGGAAGAGTTTGGTGGAGAGAGGTGCAAAAAACAAAACAAAAATGAAAATAATAAGAATAAATATTGATGTCATAATACATTTTACATTTAATCATTAAGCAGATGCTTTTGTCCAAAGCGACTTACAATTGAGGAGGCATTCAGTGATTCAATAAGAAGTAATACACACAAGTGCTTATGATAAGGAACTGTTAGTGCTCAGAGAATTAAGTGTTAAGAGTAAGGAGGAAGCATTTATTATAGTGTTTCTACGAGTGGTTCGTCAAGCCCACTCACCTGTGTGAAGCTCACTTCATAATTGCACAATATTTATACACACTCACCAGCCGCTTTATTAGGTACACCTGTCCAACTGTTTGTTATCGCAAATTTCTAATCAGCCAATCACATGGCAGCAACTCAATGCATTTAGGCGCAAATGCCTTGTTGATGCCAGAGGTCAGAGGAGAATGGCCAGGTTCCAGCTGATAGGATGGCAACAGTAACTAAAATAACTGCTCATTACAACTGAGGTCTGCAGAAGAGCATCTCTGAAACGTTGCCTGGTCTGATGAGTCTCGATTTCTGCTGCCACATTCGGATGGTCGGCTCAGAGTTTGGCGTCAACAACATGAATACATGGATCCATCCTGCCTTGTATCAACGGTTTAGGTTGGTGGTGGTGGGGATAATGGTGTGGGGGATATTTTCTTGGCACACTTTGGGCCCATTAGTACCAATTGAGCATCGTGTCAATGCCACAGCCAACCTGAGTATTGTTGCTGACCATGTCCATCCCTTTATGACCACAGTGTACCCATCTTCTGATGGCTACTTCCAGCAGGATAACGCACCATGTCATAAAGCGCAAATCATCTCAGACTGGTTTCTTGAACATGACAATGAGTTCACTGTACTCAAATGGCCTCCACAGTCACCAGAGCTCAATCCAATAGAGCACCTTTGGGATGTGGTGGAACGGGAGATTCGCATCATAGATTTGCAGCTGACAAATCGGCAAAATCTCTGAGGAATTTTCCAGTACCTTGTTGAATCTATGCCATGAAGGATTAAGGCAGTTTTGAATGGGTCCAACCGGAACTAGTAAAGTGTACCTAATATATATGCATGTGTGTGTTTATATTTGTTTTTTTGAGATATGGAGGGATTGTAAAAATAGAGATGAAAGTGTTTTCTACAAGTGGTTTGTCAAACTCACCTGTGTGAGCCACATTTCATAAATGCACAATTTTTATTTGTATTTTAGAGTTATGGAACATTGAATGAAAAGGTTTTGGAAAGTGACTTATAGCATCTATGTGATGGTACCACAAGGTAGCACTCACAGAATAATTGATTACAGATAAAGTATTATAAATACTATTCATATTATTTAGACGACACGGTGGCGCACTGGCTAGCAATCTTGCTTCACAGCAAGAGGGTTGCTTGTTCGAGTCCTGGCTGGGTCAGTTGGTGTATCTGTGTGGAGTTTGCATGGAGCTCTAATGCGATTAAAACATGCCGGAACTACTTTAGCTGTGTTTTTTCGGAAAATAAAGGCACTAATTAGAATGCTCATCAGCATATCAGAATCAAGCATTCAGCAGACCCATAGTATAAGAAAGATCTTTAGGTTGGCAAAATTTTTAAAGAAAAATGGTTGAAAAGTACAAATTAAAACTCTGATATTTATCAAAATGGTTTGGTCTATTGAAATTTTTTTTTTATAAAAATAAAAAAACAAATATAATAACTTTTATAAAACGTTGGCCAGCATGATTTGTGTTAGAAATTAGAATGAATCCTTTAGAATATGTTTGTAAAAAGTAAAATTTTCGAGAGATAAAAAAATGGCAATAAAAAATAATCTAAAATACATAAATAAGGATGTGTATTGTGATTTAAGACCTACTCCACAGCGCTCTTGTAGACGTCAATGGCTTTCTCCGTGTCTCCCTGCAGTAAGTGTATTTTTCCCAGCATCATGTAGGTCAGATCGTGTTTATTCAGCTGTAATGCCAAGTTTAACTGCTCTTCTGCCTGCAGACACAGAGAGAACAGAAACTAGCGCTGAAGACGTGTGAAAACAAGATAAGACGGTTCAATAAAGTATGTAAACCAATATCACAGCCAGTAATTACAGAGACATGACTGAACAGACAGAATCACAATTTTTGGTTTGATGAACCTACACTCCTGAAGTCTTTGGTGTAGATGTAGCAAACACCCAGATTATGGCTGATCTCCTGTGGGTAAAATTAATTAATTCAGTGCTTTACATGCATCTTATTTGTTTTTTGGTAAAATACATGTCTTTAAAGCAAAACACAAAATCTTAAATAAATATATATATACATATACACTACTTGAAAAAAGTCTTGTCGCGTATCCAAGTTTTATATCCAACAAATAATAAAGTTATTTGTTTAAGTCCAAGTTTTATATCCAACAAATGACTTCTAGTTGATCATTTGCTATCAGAAGTGGCTTATATGAAAGGCAAAGGCCTCTAGATGAAGCTTATTTTAGCTAAATAAAATATGATCATGCCTTGATTATAAATGAATTCATTAGGACAGTAATGTCTGACTTTGCTTAGACTAAAGTCTCGTCACTAAACAGAAATAATGTCCAGTATAGAATATAAAGTCATGCTGCAGTGGAAACAGAATGAATATTGTGTCTGACTCCATCATGAGCTTGGAGGACTGCATCCATACATCTCTGACTCAAATCACGCATTAATAAAGTCATCTGGAATGGCAAAGAAAGCGTTCTTGCAGGACCCCCAGAGTTCATCAAGATTCTTTGGATTCATCTTCAATGCCTCCTCCTTCATCTGACCCCAGACATGCTCAATAATGTTCATGTCTGGTGACAGGGCTGACCAATCCTGGAGCTTCTTGACCTTCTTTGCTTTCAGGAACTGTTATGTGGAGGCCGAAGTATGAGAAGGAGCACTATCCTGCTGAAGAATTTGCCCTCTCCTGTGGTTTGTCATGTAATGGGCAGCACAAATGTCTTAATACCTCAGGCTGTTGATGTTGCCATCCACTCTGCAGATCTCTCGCACGCCACCATACTGACTCCATACCTTCACCAAACTTGACTGATTTCTGTGAGAATTTTGTGTCCATGGGAGTTCCAATAGGTCCTCTGCAGTATTTGTGATGATTGGGATGCAATTCAACAGATCACAAAAATCCACCTTCTGACACTTTTCCAAATGATCAACTAGAAGTCAAGTCTGTGATTTGTTGCTCTTACAACTGGAATCCACAAAAATACATTTGTCAGGTAGTGTAGATATTAATTAATCAACTATTACAAATGATTGAAAAATACTTACATATTACTTAATTACATAATTACTCACAAGATTTTATTAATTTACTCAATAATGTAATGTAAAAATGTACTCATACATATACCTGTGGAGAAAATTAAATGTATGAGTAATTAAAGTGAATGGTTGAAGCTTCATGCTTTAAAAAACGTAATTAAAATGTAAAATTTAAAGAAAATAACTAAATATAATAACAAATACAAATTTTAACTTCTTATTAGATTTCCCCCCCAAATACATGATAAATGATTAAAACCTAGCCCCCATGTCCCTAACTTACTTTATTTATATTAATAAATAAATATCCTTAACTCCAATCTAAATAAATGAATAAATTCCAATCATAATAATAGTCTGGAACAACACACGGGTAATGAAGTAATAAAAGTATTTTCATTTTTGGGTGAATTAACCCTTTATCTAATCAGAAATGTACTTACCCAGTCTTTCTGATTGAGACGTGCAGCTTCATTATAAACCTCAATGGCAGCTTTGTGCTTCCCTAACAGGAAACTAAACACAAGTCATAAAATAACACAATTCTTCTTAAACTTGAGGTTTAAGCAGACCCATTCATATAGATACAGATGTGATTTTAAAAGGCATGTGTGTTTGTGCATGTGTGTGTGCACTGGTTTTGGTGGTATACAAGGACAGTTTTTTGTATAATGACATGAGTATGACATAGTTGTACTCTATTATGGTGGTCTATGAGGACATGCTTGATGTCCTTGTAAACCAAAACACCTCAAAAACATACTTAGTGGGGTCTTTTGACATTAAAATTCTTCCACGTTTCCTGTCAAGGTTGATGTAATGCCATATAATAAACATTTTTACAGTATATTAGGTGGCTGGGTAACTCAGTGGTTAGCACTGTGGCCTCACAGCAAGAAGGTCACTGGTTCAAGTCCCGGCTGGGCCAGTTGGCATTTCTGTGTGGAGTTTGCATGTTCTCCCTGTGTTGGCGTGGGTTTCCTCTGTGTGCTCCAGGGTTTACCCCACAGTCCAAACACATGTGCTATAGATGAATTGGATTAACTTAATTAGCCGTAGTGTATGTGTCTGTGTGAATGAGCGTTTCCCAGTGCTGGGTTGCGGCTGGAAGGGCATTCGCTGCATAAAACATATGCTGGAATAATTGACCGTTAATTCTGCTGTGGCGACCCCTGAGAAAAAAGGGACTAAGCTGAAGGAAAATTAATGAATGATACAGTATAATATACATTACGCCTATAGAGAGTCCCTGCAAACCACCAATACTAACATGTGTGTTTATGTGTGTGTGTGTGTGTGTGTGTGTGTGTGTGTGTGTGTGTGTGTGATTAACTAGTGCTTACAGCGATCGGGCCACTTGTTTGAGGTTGTCAGAGCTTTTGGGGTTAATGATGGCACAACTCTGAAACAACTCCAGAGACTCCTGAATCTTCCCTTCTAACCGCATGATCAGAGCTGCACAAACACAAACACGCATGCACTCACACAGAGTCCTTCACCATGAGAAACACATCAACTGTGTGGAAAAGAACACTACTGTAACGCATGCTACAGTTTAAAACTAGTATATAAAACTGTATACAATTATTCAACATATTATTAAATATAATGCATATTTAATTTAGTTATTATCACAACAAAATATTATTTAGAAAACATGAAATAAGAACACTAAAATACAAAATAAATATAAATGGAAGAACATATTATAAAACTACATATGATGTAAATAATAATAATTATTAATATTATATTATATATATATTTATATATATATATTTTATATATATAACTAATTAGGAATTTTACATGTTCATAAATTTTTGTGTTAAATAAATAGATTTTATTGCTCAAACAATTAGAATATTGCTCAGAAAAAAAATGTAATTGAACAGGACACGTTTTACATTGTATGAAAAAAGCTGCTTACACTTTTATACAGGAACACTTACTATATTCAAGTAGTTTATTGTTGTATTTTACACTCACCTTGCACATACACAGCATATTCACACATGCCTTGAGTTTCATGCAGCTGTTCTTTAACAATGGCCTGAAATCAAAGGAAACAAACCAGCTATTATTATTATTAATATTACGAGTATTTTATAGAATTTACAGAATTATATTTTCTGGTTTCACCTTGCAGGTCTCATAATCTTTGCGGATATAATGCAGATGTATGAGCCAGTTTCTCCTCTCCAGGATCGGAAGCTCAGGAGCTGCAGATAAAATATATACTTTAATATATATATATATATAGTTGAAGTCAGAATTATTAGCAAACCTGAATTATTAGCCCCTGTTTATTCCCCCCCCCCATTTCTGTTTAATGGAGAAAATATTTCTTCAACACATTTCTAATCATAATAGTTTTGATAACTCATTTCTAATAACTGATTTATTTTATCTTTGTCATGACTTGTCATAACTTCTTATTACATTTTTCCCCCCAAATACATGATAAATTATTAAAATCTAGCCCCCATGTCCCTAACTTACTTAATTATTTATATTAATAAATAAATAAATATCCTTAACTCCATCTTAAATAAATGAATACATTCCAATCATGATAATAGTCTGGAGCATGATGACAGTAAATAATATTTGACTAGATTTTTTTCAAGACACTTCTATACAGCTTAAAGTGACATTTATTAGTTATTTAGGTTAACTAGGCAGGTTAAGGTAATTAGGCAAGTTATTGTATAACGATGGTTTGTTCAGAATCAGAATCAGAATCAGAAAGAGCTTTATTGCCAGGTATGTTCACACATACGAGGAATTTGTTTTGGTGAAAGAGCTTCTACAGTGCAACAGAATTACAGAGGACTAAAAACAGATAATAAATATATTTTAAAAAGTAGTGAATGCAATATACAAATTGACAAGTGTATGTACAGGTGTATTACTATATACAACATAATATGTGCAGCTGTTATGTGCAAATTGGCATGTAAAGTGTGTTGTTAAATAAGTGTATGTGTGTATAAAAGTGTATAGCAGGTAGTGATGTTGGTTCCACAATTATCATCATCAAGTGTTCATGAGATGGATCGCCTGAGGGAAGAAACTGTTTCTGTGTCGGGCTGTTCTGGTGCGCAGTGCTCTGTAGCGTCGACCAGAAAACTATTCGTCGACCAGTTCTGTAAACTATTAAATAAAATATGGCTTAAAGAGGCTAGTAATTTTGACCTTAAAATTGTTTTTAACAAATTAAAAACTGCTTTTATTCTAGCCGAAATAAAACAAACAAACTTTCACCAAATGAAAAAATATTATCAGACATACTGTGAAAATGTCCTTGCTCTGTTAAACATCATTTGGGAAATATATATATATATATA
>CAIGQZ010035066.1:8369083-8381911 GCA_903798205.1 Danio tinwini
CACAAAGGGAGATATACTGAAGAATGCTGGAAAAAAGACTCATTGACTTCAATAGTAGGAATAAAAATACTATGGATGTCAATAGCTGCTTTCCCCCAAAATCTATTCAATTATTTTCAACAGAAGAAAGAAATTCATAAGCCTAAAACCATTTGAATGCTATTGTAAATTAGGACATTTTGGGTGTGCTGTGCCTTTAAACATAATTAGACTCTGTAGTTAAAGTTCTGAACAAAAAAATTGCACATATTAACTGGATTAAATTCAGGCTGTTTTCAGTGCCCGTGTGAGGTAAATGTTGTAAACACAGGAGCATCAGAGGAGCGAGGTGCAGTTTTTCAGCAGGAGGGGTTTGGCTATCTCCAAAATGTCCAGGTTGGGGTCCAGTGATCTGCCCAAACCCTCCAGAACCATGATGGCAAACACCATAGATGCAAAATTACTCTCCAGCTTCACCTGCAAAAAAAGATGTCGTAAAAACACAGCATTAAAGTCAGCATGAACCAGAAGCTGCAAGCATTGTTTTTTTCCTAGAGAAACAAAATATTAAATGAGAAAACAGTGGGCGTGGCTTGTTTTTTCTACTGTGAGCTGATTGGATGTAGTAAAATAGGTGTTTCATTCAGAAAAATCTTGAAAAGAGTTTGAGGAGAGTTATTACAACCTAACAGACTCCTCCTCTCACCATTTCTGTTTGCTGTCAAAACTGACAGGTGGAGGGGGCGTGGTTAAGTATGTTAGCCTCGCCCAATACCTCAGACAGACCTAATCTAAGAATTGAACTAAAAACAATTCATTTTCAGATTCTAATTAAAGACTAAAACCATTTTTTTTTCTAATGACATGGACAGATGAATTGTTTACCATAAGTCAAGCAATGCAAGCTAATAAAATCCATGTTAGTTTTAATTTCATGCATGCTTTAAAATCACGATTTATCTTTTCATTTTATTTTTAGATCATCAAATCATTGTAATCTTTAATCAGAAACATCGTTCATGTCTTCTCTTCTCTGATTGGTGTTTACTGGCATGAGGGGTGGGGCAACCTGTCAATCTTCATGAGTTCCACCAATAACAAACCATCAAAGTCCCTTTAAAGCATTCTGTTTGAATGGGGAAAGATCAAATTCTCCAAAACTGTTTGCCAAGCTTATGATTAAATTAAATATTGGGAAATCAAATTAAACCACAACTGTTTCTTTAGTTTCATTTCTAAACGTTCAAATACATTTTTTTCTTCAGGACGCCCAAGTTAATGTGTATCCCAACACTAACCTTGTTTATGGCTGATTCTGTTTACGTGTTATCTGATCACACTGCTCTTCTGAATTAATTCCTAACTTGTTTTTGTTGGTAAATCTCCTCCCAAAATGACAGCGACTCTGTTTACAAGTGCATTCGAGTAGAGCTGTCATTTGATGTGCATATGACAAAACTGACTGTGCATCGCATTTGTTTCAAACAGATTACAAAACCAGAGAACTTTTGTTTTCAAGTGTAGTTGGTTCATTTAAAAGTAGACTTCAACCTTTATGTAGATATAGTTCTCATGTCTATGAAGCTAGTATTCACTGAGTATTCATTCTAGTGCGTTTGCCGAGCCCAGAGAATCATAATGAAGCTGCAGAAACTGTCATAAACACACCAAGTCCCTCCCCCGGAGAATCCTCAGTCTATATCGATCATGATTGGCTCCTGTACTAGAAGGCGATGCTTCATTCTGCATATTGATCATTACACTTTTCCCCATTCAAAACTATATGAGTGATGTATTCTAGAGTCTTTTTCCACAAGCATTTAATCAATCCAAGAATTAACTAAATTAAAACACGCCATCTCTTGCACTCAGGATCTGTTTCAGAATTTTACTAACAGCTAATGATGTTCTAGCTTGTGGTAGTTGCCCTCACCTTGTGATGGATCAGCAAACCAAAAACTTGAGAGAGAAGCTCGGCCACCTGGATCTAGAAAACAACAGCGTTCACTCTTGAATGAGAGGTTTTCACAAATATAAGAAGTGTTCTCAACATTGATAATTATAGACAGATAATAGACTGATTCCTGAAGGTTCATGATCTAAAAATGCTGAATGCTCAGCTTTCCATCACAGAAATAAACATATTTTTAAATATAAAAAAAAAGAAATACGTTGTTTTAGATTTAAATATTATTTCAGATTTTTTACTGCTTTTTTAATCAAATATATAGCGCCTTAGTGGGCATCATTTTAATTGCAGTGGTCCTTCGCTATAACGTGGTTCACCTTTCGTGGCCTCGCAGTTTTGCAGATTTTTTTAGTGCAATTTAACATTTTATTGTGTTCTGCGTCCTGATTGGCTGTAGACCATTGTTAATCAATCTCCTCCTTGTCTCCTGTATAATACAGAATGCATTTAGCTCGACAAATTAACATAAGTCTTCCACTGCTATCAGTGTGAATTTCAACAAGGACGCAAAAAGGGTTGTAAATGTCCGCAGCAAGACCATCATAAAGGGGGTTGCACACCAGATGCGCCACACCACGCAGTGCCATGCATTTTAGAATTGTAAACATAGGTTTATATCAAAGTATGTACACCAGTGCCGCAAGTCGACTCAGGACACTGTTCATATTTCTGCCGTGCCATAGAGCGCCATCTGAATAGTTTCATTTTAAATAATATGCAAATGTGTGGCGAACTTGTCGGTGTGTGTTACTTCCAACTGTCATGTGAGCGGCGCATCTGGTGTGTGACCCCCTTAAGGATGGAATCTGCTTTAGTTTTGTGTAGGCACGCACAGATATGGACTTTTGGGCCGATATTGATAACCGATAACTCTTAAGATATGGAGGCCGATAGCTAAAATACTATAGCCGATAATTATAAATATTTCAAAATGTTATATTTTTATACAGTAAACAACTGATTTTATTTTAAAAACTTTATAAAAGTTTGAACTGATCTTATGAACAGAATAGCCTACTCAAAGCAAAAAAGCTATACTTTTTAAATTGCAAGTTGATTATATAGACCTATATTCATGATTTTATAGCATGCCAAAAATAAATTATTTCTTTCGCATGGCAAATTAACACGCAACTTGACTGTTGTATAAAATAATTGTTTAAATAACTCAATGGCACTTAATCAACAAACAAGTTCAATAAATATATTTTAATGAAAATAAAAGAACTAAGAACTGAAACCAGCTCAAATTATCTTGAATAAAACGTGTTACAGTAATGTACATATGTAAAAATATACAATGTCCAAAAAGGCGTTTTAAGAGACGTTTTGACAATTCAGAGCCACCGTACAAGCGAAAAGCTAAATACAGCTAGTATTACTTTATAAAATGCGGCATAAATTCGTCCCATTTGGCATTTAAGATTCTTTTGAACACATGTAGGCGCTGCTTGTCAATCAGACAACGATTCTATGTTCGTTCTTGCTGTCAATCGCGGGGAAAATGATCAATAAAAGGTTTATGATAAACCGCTGTGAGTTTGAAACTAACTGAAGGCGCTGTGTGATGAAGCGGAGTCAGATTGGAAAGTCAGATTTTGATACAACACCTGAGCATTGAGCACAGATGACTTTATGATAAACACAGTGCATAACATAAAGACAGAATGTGACGAACGGTTAAAAACCCCTATGCTGGATTCAGTGTCTGGCGCACCTCTCCCTTGTACTGATGTGAAGGCTCTGTCGGCTTACTATGTGTGTGATAATAGCCATCACGAGCACTCGTTATAACCATTATAAATATGCCGATCAAACTGAATACAGTTTTACATCAATAACATATGGCAAGCCATGCATTGATAAGGAACAAATGATCATATTAGGTTACAAACAACCCAACCAGTTGTTTAGCACGTGTGCATAGCTGCTATTATGTTTACACATGTAATATTTTTCCTGAGGCGATTAAAAGCAAAATACACAATGGCACTCTATCAAACATTTCTACAATGTTAAGGAACATGGTGACTTACTGAGTTATTAACACCCAGCAATACCACACAAAGAAAGGACGGACTTTAAAGGAATAAACAATGAGGAAAGCTCCATTAAGGGCGACGCAGTGGCGCAGTAGGTAGTGCTGTCGCCTCACAGCAAGAACGTCGCTGGGTTGCAGGTTCGAACCTTGGCTGGGCTGGTTCAGTTGGCGTTTTTTTGTGTGGAGTTTGCATGTTCTTCCTGCGTTCCCGTGGGTTTCCTCCTGGTGCTCCGGTCTCCCCCACAGTCCAAAGACATGCGGTACAGGTGAATTGGGTAGACTAAATTGTCTGTAGTGTATAAGTGTAAATGAGTGTGTGAATGTTTCCCAGAGATAGGTTGCGGCTGGAAGGGCGTCCGCTGCGTAAAATCATGCTGGATAAGTTGGCGGTTCATTCCGCTGTGGCGACCACAGACCACAGGGACTAAGCCGACAAGAAAATGAATGAATGAATGAAAGCTCCATTATAGTGCACTGCACAAGTCTGAACAAGTTCCGTGAGGCAGACAGTTCTGTACAATTCTGTAATTTATCGGCTTACAGATATCGGCCTAATTTTGACATCGGACCGATAACGATAACCTTAAAAATAGCATTTATCAGCCGATAACGATATGGCCGCCGATATATCGTGCATCCCTAGTTTTGTGGATCAGTGACTGCAAGATAAAGAGCATTACGCTGAATGCCAACATTATCCACACAAAAAGCTTTATGAACCTTTTGCTGACAGCGATGAACGTTTGCGCCTGACAACAGGTTTTGATCTTTGCTTTCATTCTTTAATACTAGACTTATTTTTCTATGAAAGTTTGAGAGTGTTTAAACAAGAGAGAAAAGTGTATAAAGTGTGTAGTGAGGGGTTTTACAGCTTCAAAACATCTATAATAATTGTAAAAAATAAAGCTGACTACTTTGTGGATTTTACCCGTTGGGGGTTATTTTTAGAATGTAACTCCCGTGAATAACGAGGGACCACTGTATTCCAAACTTGATAAGATATCTGTGGATCTACATTTAATATGGAAGTGATGGAGGTGTTTAACTCTATACCTTTCCTAGAGAGAGCGTGTTACTGAGCGCACAATCCACTAGCTCAGCCATTTCCTTCTTGAATCGCATCACATCCTGGCACTCATTGGCTCGGGCGTGATGAAGGATCAGCTCAGCCACTCGCTCACCCTGAAAACACAAGAAGATGATGATTCTCAACTACAGTTAATGAAAAGCAAATAAAAAAAGGTATTTTTAGGTCAAGGAAATCAAGCTGAAATATTGTAAATATTCAAAAAACTTAAAAAATTTAAAAAGGAAGGAAAAGCGGGGAAGAAATGATAATGCTCAAGCACTAAAACTGACTAAAACACTGAAATAAGCTTTTTACAAAAAATACTTTTTTAAAACTAATAATAATTTTAAAAAAGCATAAAGGAACTACTTTTATTATACTACAAAAAAAATTACAGATGCTTCCAATAAAAATATATCTGTATAAGAACAAAACGTCCAACAAAATATAAATTAATTCATTCATTTATTTTCTTGTCGGCTTAGTCCCTTTATTAATCCGGGGTCGATTAACTTATCCAGCACGATTTTACGCAGTGGGTGCCCTTCCAGCCGCAACCCATCTCTGGGAAGCATCCACACACATTCATTCACACTCATACACTACGGACAATTTAGCCCACCCAATTCACCAATACCACATGTCTTTGGACTGTGGGGAAAACCGAAGCACCCAGAGGAAACCCACACGAACGCAGGGAGAACATGCAAACTCCACACAGAAATGCCAACTGACCCAGCCGAGGCTCGAACCAGCGACCTTCTTGCTGTGAGGCGACAGCCAAAATATTAATACTGTATCAATAACATAAACAAACAATGAACAATACATTTATTACAGTATTTATTCATCTACGTTAATGTTAGTTAAAAAAATGTTAGTTAATAAAAAAGTAATTTATTGTTAGTTCTTGTATGTGCATTAACAAAGGTCAACAAGCAAAGCTACAAATGCCTGTGTGTCAGCATAGTGGCAGATTCAAAAACAAGACTAACGTCTTATGCTAATGAGGGAGAGATGGTCACTAGTGGGCAGGGCCGGATTAGCCAATGGGCATTATGGGCACAGGCCCAGGCCCAGGTGCCCGTGCGCACTTGGGGCCCCTGCAAGGGGGTAAAATGCTAATTTTGGAGTGTCTATATATGCTAAGAGCAAATAGCGCACCTCGTTGGAATAAGCTAGTTGAGTGATTCACTCCCATCGCTGTTAGAATGACAGAAACAACATAAGTAATGATCTCGGCAGACATCAGTCTGAGTGGCGTAGCTCGTAAAGCACATGGCAACATGTTTTGATGCAATCGATCATGAACCATGAATCCAGTGTCTAATGAAAACGTTCTTTTTTTCTCCACTACATATCAGACTTTGCCTACTCTTCATTACAAGGAAGACAAGCAAGAATCATTAATAAGTGTGTGCAGGGCTTGACATTAACTTTTTGATCACCAGCCAGTGTGGCTAGTAGATTTCCAACATTACTAGCCACTCGCCATTTTCACTAGCCACAATTTTGTTGTTGGGAAAATATATTTTATATGCATAAATATGACTTTGACATGCTAAAATTACTTGATTTAGATTTTGTGGAATGTCCACATGCCTCCCCATTCATTTTACTTTTTGTGTATGTTGTGTATGAGCTTGCTCAGTGAGCATGAGCACATGGGTCATGGTTTCATAATGTTGTATTACAAGTAGGGCTGTCAATTGATTAAAAAAATTAACTAATTAATCACACCTTTTTTTGTGATTAATCATGATTAATCACGAATAAAAAAAATCCAAAATGCAGGCATTGCATTTTGCAAATAATAATAATAAAGTATTGAGTACAAACAATTGTATTCATTGTACAGTTGTATTGCGAGTTGAGAACATTAATTATAAAGTAGAAACAATTTTGCTTAGTCCTCCTTAACATTTAGCCTGTTGCTAAGAAAGTCCAGTCTATTGACATAATCAGGGCACAGCATGCACGCACACACACAGAGAGAGAGAGAGAGAGAGAAAACGCACAGTACAGCGCACTCCCTTCAGGTGATGCAACCTTAGTTGTTTTATACTGAAACTTTCCTTCTAAAAGCGCTTCCTTGGTTTTATCCATATTTCTTTGCACATTAAACAGACGCAGAGCTGGAGCAAGCTGAACTGGCTCTCTAGGCGAACGGCAATCATGCCGCCCGCCCTCAACTCGAAAGTGAAATAGAAAGTGACCGGTTTGCGGATGAAAGTAAGGACCAGGGGGGTTCGCTCACTATTCTACGGCCGCCTAGGTCGCCTCTACGGACGCGCCGGCCCTGAACACACGTCGGCCACAACAGGAAATAAAAAAAAACTGCAACTGCGTTAAATGCGTTAATTTTTTTTACGCGTTAAATATTTCAAATTAATAACGTGCGTTAACGCGCTAATTTTGACAGCCCTAATTACAAGTAGTTTTTATTTCACATGACATTTCAGAGCTCAAAGGATTTACCAAATTTATCTCTAACCACACTAAAAATATATAAGTATTACTTAGCCACAAATTTTAAATAATGTGCCAAAACAAGCAAAATATAGCAGTATACTATACATTTTATTTAACAAAACATTTCTTAAAAAAAACAAAAAAAAAACTGTTAACACCATATAAATGGGAAGTTAATATCCTATATCCTGGTTAAATAATGGTTAAAGCGAAAGCAACATGTGCTGCTTACAAAAAGACCAATCTGGAGCTCTTGAAAGCAGCAGGGCTGTGGGTGCATGAGCATCACTTTTTGTTTAGTCTATTTGAAAGAGAACCGATCACATCAGTTGCGTTTCCAGGCACGGTTGTTTCATGCGAGAAAACGGGAGCGCGCACGTGTTTTAAACAGTCGTGCTCATCACATCAGCTGTTGGCGCGAGTGATTATCCTCCAATTCGGTAATCTACCGGCTTTCTTTTGCCCGCACGAACAAGATTATATTTGTCAGTCGTGCTTTTTCTCGATTCTAAGATCGAATTTGCACGAATATTGGGTCATCCTTATTGTCAAACCCTGCTTTTAAGAAAACTAAAATTTAAAAATGATTTTCAACCAGCCAACGTGGCTAGTGGAGGTGTCTGTCTAACACGCCAGAGCTGAAATCTACCCGCATTTGGCGGGTGTTAATGTAAAGCCCTGAGTGTGTGTATTATGGAGGATTCCCATAAAACTCTGATTTATAGAACTGGATTGGTGTTATATCCAAATCATATGCATTATACGTTTGTAGAAGTTACACATTAAAAATACCCTTAAATATAAATAGTTAGTATTGCTTCAATGAACTTGAACAAATATATTCAAATCCATTAATTTTCACTAGTTGTATTAGCATTTTTTTTCAAAGTGTGCTTAAATGCTTTAAATATAAAGGTAAATCTTTGTAGACTATTAAATATATGTACTATGTCATTTATTTAAAAAATGCGGACAATACATTATAGATTCATTTTATTATGAAAAATATTATATTAATCTTATTTTTTAATTTAACTATAGCGGTGCGGCCAGGTAGGAGGCCTACAAGACATTGTGCCCAGGGGCCTCTTAATTCTTAATCCGGGCCTGCTAGTGTGTGGGGCTTTCCCCCTCTGATGACACATACAAAGAGAGAATGTCAATCAAAGTGCTTCTGCAGTCTGTTTTCATCAAGTGTGATTATAACACACGCAATTAATACATGTGTACTATTAGAAACTGGTTATATTCACACACTGCTGCCACACAACTGTGTTAAAACCCCTTATAAAAGTTTTTGCATAATATGTGCCCTTTAAGATGCAGACCATGTTTACCTGTCTGAGGACGACGGCGGTGAAGACGGCTTTGAAGTTGCGCTGATCTGCTTCACTGAGCTGCGCTACGATACCAGCATCCAGCAGCACTAGCTGAAGAGATGGAGGAGATGCCCTCATGCTGACCACCACAGTGTCCCACAGGTCCGTCAGAGTGGCCCTGTCCTCAGATCCCTCCCCGCAGCCCCCCTGAACCAGGATATTCCCTGGGTGGAGATCACCATGGACGAAATTATCCACAAACACCTGCAGAGACGAACACAAGTTAGATCTCGACTTCTACGACTTTTAGTACCCTTGGCAACTGAGGAAACAAGGCTGTAATAAATACTGTTGTGCCGATAGTAGAAGAGAAGACGGGACAGCATGAGTAAGGCTGAAGGGAGTTATTTGGATGCAGTGTTAAGGCGACAATAAGTTATGATCACGCAAAATGAAGGGGGGGGCTACACAACTGATGACTACTTTTTTGATGATGATCAGACCTGAAGCCACGTCGCACTCAACTGAACAAAAACATGAAGAAAACACCTTCACCGCACAGAACTAGTCACCCGCGGTCGGCGAGTCCTCCCGCCTAAAAGCACCTTAATGCGTCATTGTTTCTTCTGTGCGCAGATAAACAGCATTTCATTTGCTTTCATCCATTTACATTATATCCATTTTGCGGCATTCTCGCCAATAACGACATGGACAAGAAGTCATCATCAAATTTTGTCCTGCACCGCACTGTTCCATCGAGTCTTGTTTGAAATAATTTTGCCTGTTTAGCAGTAGTAAATCGTAATGCAAATGAAGTAGATTATTAAAGTAAAAAAAAACAGGCAAAATGTAAACACATTTAGAAATGGTTAAATAAATGAACAATTAAGTAAACATAATACTATTGCGCCTCCATGCGATAGTATCGTGTATCGACAATCTCACAGGGAGACGATGTGGCGATCTGAAAATTTCATATATCGCCCAACACTAGTAATAAATATATATTTCACAAAATATTTTTGACAACAATGAATAAGGCATGTTCTATGGTTCTTGAGATTTTAATTTTTCATAAGAATTTGACAATATTTTGGTGTATTTTTAAAGCAAAACACAAGAGTTGAAGCAAATCATTCGTTTTGAGACAAAACTGTCAAAAAAAACTGATGAAATTATTCACAAATACCAGCAAAGACAAACACAAGATAGATCTCTCGACCTCTACTACTATTAGCACCCTTGGTAACTGAGGAAACAAGGCTGTAGTGAATATATTTTTCTCAAAATTTCACTAACATTTTTGACAATAAGCAGGACTTTTTGAGTCCAAAGGTTTGAGATTAATAAATAAATTTTTTTACAAGATTTGTGTATTTTACAGCAAAACTGTACATGTATAAAAAAGGTATAAAAAAGTTTATATTTATTATATACACACACACACACACACACACACACACACACACACACACACACACACACACACACACACACACACACATATATAGATATAATTAAAAACTGCTAAGGACAATATTACTAACTTATTTATAACCTAACTTATTTATTATAAATAAGTCATTACAACTATCTATCATCTCTAAAATTGTATTAAAAAATCTCTGTTAAACAGCATATTTGAAAAATAATTGCACAAAAAACAAAAAAACAAAAATAAATAAATAAATCACAATTATTGGCACCCCTAATGAAGTAATATAAGCAAAGTATTTATATTTCCATTGATATTTGTACAGTTTTAGTGCGCTTCCCCGTGAGCAGCAGCTCATTTGCATTTAAAGAGATGAACAAAGTGTTTCAATTGCACAAAAAAAAAATGGATATTACAGCATGATTAAATGAATAATTAATGTATTTTTTTTTGAGCCGACACATTCTGGGGGCGGAGTTCCAGGACACACCCACTGATTGTGTAATCAATGGCAGACCAATGGCAGCTCAAAGGTGTTTAGGACCAAAACAAACTCCCAAAAAAGTTTGCTTTGGTGAGCTGTTCCAAACTCCCGAAATGAGCTCTTAAAGATCTTCGTTTTGGTGGGATTTGGTCAGAAATTGGATCATTTCAGTTCTTTTTTGTTTTTGTTTGAAGTAAACCATTACCCACCATTTTCAGGAGTAGATCGACACCCATGCGTGCAATTCTCTGCTTGACTCCTGCTGGGATGTCAGAGCTCAGGTACTTGGAGATAGGTTCACTTTCCTAAATGAGCAACAGGAAAAGCAGAAATTAACAAGAAAAAAAGATATCTAGATATTAAAATGATCACAAATACAGCCATTCTCACCTCATATGTTTCTACCAGCACAGTTCTAGTGACGAACGGTCTGAGCGGCGTCGGAAACTTCACATATTCCAGATCTTTAAAGTTCTTCTGGAACTTTTCAATGTTCTGGGCCTCAAACCGTAGATCGATCTGCATCACCAATATTTTCAACTTTTAGTTATTTTAGCCCTTACACAAACAACAAATATATGGTCATTTATAGTAAATACTAGGGTGTCTTTGAACCATACTAAAGTAAACTACCAGAATTTATTTGTTGTGGTGATTCTACAGTTGCTATGGTAACACAACAACTATAGTATTTAATCTGTTGTGGTGGTTCCACAGTTGCTATGGTAACACAACAACTATAGTATTTAATCTGTCGTGGTGGTTCTACAGTTGCTATGGTAACAACAACTATAGTATTTAATCTGTCGTGGTGGTTCTGTAGTTGCTATGGTAACACAACAACTATAGTATGTAATCTGTTGTGGTGATTCTAAAGTTGCTATGCTAACAACAAGTATAGTATTTAATTTGTTGTGGTGATTCAACAGTTGCTATGGTAACACAACAACTATAGTAATATAAACAATGACCCAATACTTAAGTTTTCTATAACTATAGATTATATTATACTACAATACACCACAGTTTACTGTAGTAAAAACTAAAGTATAAAACAGTATTTTTGACAGTTTATCAGTTGACTATAGTTAATACTACAGTATGCTGGTGCATTCATTAACAAACAGTTGTAAATACTATAACATATACAGATATATATCATATGGTTAAAAACATTACTATATGCTATATACTATTACTATAGTGTTTCTTTATGTTGTTTTTTTAATACAAAAGTATTCTTCATGAAAGTACCTGTTTGGTCATGAGCTTCTGGAACTCCTCCACAATCTCCGGCAGGCTGAGCCACTTCACACCTGGCAAACAGTTGAGGAATAAACTTCCAGCTTTCATCAAGATCAGGTCGATCTGTACCTGCTGCCTGATTCCTGGATGAAGAACCTGGATGAAGAACACAGATCTTCTTAGAAAATATATGAACAAAATAATAATCTTTTGATAATAATCAGAAATGTTTCTTGAGCAGCAATTTCCAGCTAAATAGTTATCACTGAAGACTGAATTAATGATGCGGAAAATTTTGCATGGCATCACAAGAATAATTTACACTTTAAAAAATACAATAAAAACCGTATTACTTTGCAAATATTTGTTCAACTTAAAATGTCTTTTATTTATATATAAGCTTATTAAAAGGTTAAATCAGCAAATAAAAAATGCAAAAATGCAAATAAAAAAATCTGATTAATAAGGCTGCATTTATTTTTTTTAAAAAGTGCAATTTTTAAGTGTAATTTATTCCTCTGATGCTGAGCTAAATTAAACAAAATTTTGCTTGGCATTAGAGGAATAAATTACACTTAAAATATTTTGATATGGAAAAAAAAGGCATTTTGAATTAAAATAATATTTCACAATATTATGTTTTTTATTGTTTTTTTTAATGCGGCCTTATTAATCAGATTTTTTTTCAATTACATGCACTTTTAATTTGCTGATTTAACATTTTAATAAGCTTAATAAAACAATAAATCAAATTTTATTATTAAGAAAATTCTAAAAAGAACTTAATTATTAAGAACATTTTTAAATAATATTCT
>CAIGQZ010035066.1:8407384-8420006 GCA_903798205.1 Danio tinwini
ATATATATATATATATATATATTTATATATATATTATGTACCGTCATCATGACAAAGATAAAAGAAATTAGTAGGCCCACACGATTCTGCGAGCGCAGAATTCCGCCGACTTTTAGCCCATCATCAATTCTGTTTATTTACTTGAGTAAATGTGTGTAAATCTGAATTTATTCAGTTTTTAAATTACACATATTTCACATATTAAGGTTTTAATTATGAGACTAATAATAATTTAATTTCTCAGAAGTCCGCAGATTTTTACCAAAATTCTCAGCAGAAATTGCAAAAAACATCCGCAGATTCCGTCTGGCCCTAGTTATTAGAAATGAGTTAGTAAAACTCTTGTTTAGATCTTCTCTTCGTGAAACAGAAATTGGGGGAAAAATATACACACTGTAAAAATTGCAGAGTTCAACACAATTCATTCATGTCGTCCCAACACAAACTGATAAAGTTAACACTTTTAACAAATTTAGTAGATTGAACATAAAAAGATTAAGTTGTCCCAATGGAATCTCAAGAATTGTGTTGGTTCGGCTCATTTTAAATAAGTAGTTTGAATGAAAAAAAATCTAATAATTCAGACTTCAACTGTACAAATCCCAACTTTTTCCTCCTCTCTTGGCTTGACTCGGAGCCAGATCTCCAGTTACACTTCCTGTTTTCCCTCACGCTTCTGTGGTTCCGCCTGATCATTCCCAGCGGCCCTGCGCGCCTCACTGCAGACAGATTCCTACAATTCCCTGCTCTATTCCCACTGGAGCCCTGCGTGGCCAGAGCTTGGGAAAGTCCTCTTCCGGAGTCAGCAACAGAGCCTCTTGTTTCTCTCTCCTCCTCTGCTCTCTCTTTCCCTTCTTCTTCTCCTTCTTTCCTTTTTTCTTGCTCTCCCAGCTCACTCTCAAAATCAACATTTCCGCAGTGAATGTAAACCAAACTGCCAGAGTGATGGAGTCCAAATTAAGGTCTGAAAGTTTTCACGACCTTCAGTTGTATTTGGAATCCGAGGAAATGCATACATTGGCTTTTCCTTTTCTTCTGATCAAAATCAGATGGTCTTCTCTGTGATTTCTGACTTTATTTATTTATTTATTCTCAACACAAACAGGAATAGAGGGAGGTTATTATAGTAGCTTTTTCAAAATCAGCCAATAGCATTTGGTTTATATCACAACTCTGTCAGTCAGATGATATTACGCAGCGCTGTTTCAGGGACTATTTTCAGCCACTGTGTAATATCATTAAAGCATATATAGTTTTTTTCTCCTCTTCCGATCAAAATCAGATGGTCTTCTCTATGATTTCTGACTTTAATTAAACAATAGTTGGAAAGCAATAGTTTGGAGAGCCTAAAGAATACTCTGCTGATGTCTTCAGCTCAGATTTCTGCTTTTTATAGAGTATTTGAAATGTGCATTTTTTGTCATTTATTAATATAATCTCAACTCAAACAGGAATAGAAGGAGGGGCATATAGTAGCTCCTCCCCCTTTTCAAAGATCAGCCAATAGCGTTTTGTTTATATCACAACGCCACTGTGTAATATCATTAATGCATACATTGGTTTTCCTCCTCTTCCCATTAAAATCAGATGGTCTACTTCATGATTTCTGGCTTTATTTAAAGAATAGTTGAGACCCAGACTTTTCTGATGTCTCCAGCTCAGATTTCTGCTTTTTAGAGTCTTTGAAATGTGCATTTTTAGTCTATGTTTTGACGTAATTTCAACTCAAAAAGAAATAGAGGGAGGGTAATATAGTAGCCCCTTCTATTTTATCAAAATCAGCCAATAGTGTTTTATTTATATCACAACTCTGTCAGTCAGATGATATTACGCAGTGCTGTTACCTAGTTAGGGATTATTTTCAGTGTAATATCATTAATGCATTCATTGTTTTCCTACTCTTCTGATCAAAATCAGATGATCTTCTCCATGATTTCTGGCTTTATTTATTATTTAGTTGGGTATCAAATAGTTGGGAGAACCTGTAGAAGACTTTACTGATGTATCAGGCTCAGATTTTAGATTTTAAGTAATTTTTTTTAACCAAATCTCAACTCAAGATAGGGAGGGGGATATATTATATCCCTTTTTTCAAAATCAGCCAATAGCATTTTTGTTTATATCACAACTCTGTCAGTCAGATAATATTATGCAGTGCTGTTACCTAGTTAGGGACTATTTTCAGGCGCTGTGTAATATCATTAGTATTACATTGTTTTTTTCTACTCTTCTGATCAAAATCAGATGGCCTTCTCCCTGATTTCTGACTTTATTTAAAGAACAGTTGGGAAGCAATGGAGAGACTGTATTTTTACTGACTTATTTCCTTATCTTTACTGCCTTGATTATTTTTAAGACTTTACTGATGTGTCCAGCTCAGATTTCTACTTTTTAGAGTCTTTGAAATGTGCATTTTTTATAGTTTTTTTTAATGTAGTCTCAACTCAAACAGGAATAAAGGGAAGGGCATATAGTAGCTCCTCCCCTTTAAAAAAAAACAGCCAATAGCGTTTAGTTTATATCACAACTCTGTCAGTCAGATGATATTATGCAGTGCTGTTACTTAGTTAGGGACAGTTTTCAAGCACTGTGGTGGTGGTGATGTAATGGTGTGGGGGATATTTTCTTGGCACACTTTGAGCCCATTAGTACCAATTGAGCATCGTGTCAATACCACAGCCTACATGAGTATTGTTGCTGACCATGTCCATCCCTTTATGACCACAGTGTACCCATCTTCTGATGGCTACTTCCAGCAGGATAACGCTTCATGTCATAAAGCTCAAATCATCTCAGACTGGTTTAATGAACATGACAATGAGTTCACTGTACTCAAATGGCCTCCACAGTCACCAGATCTCAATCCAATAGAGCACCTTTAGGATGTGGTAGAATAGGAGATTGGCATCATGGATGTGCAGCCGACAAATCTGCAGCAACTGTGTGATGCTATCATGTCAATATGGAGCAAAATCTCTGAGGAATATTTCCAGTACCTTGTTGAATCTCTGCCACGAAGGATTAAAGCAGCTCTGAAGGCAAAAGTGGGTCCAACCTGGTACTAGTAAGGTGTACCTAATAAAGTGGCCAGTGAGTGTAGATATCTTTAATACAAACGTACTGTTACTAACATCTAATAAACTTTATTTGGATTTCACAGGGACTTTAACACTAACACATTAATACTAACTTTGATTGATTTCACAGGGGCTTTAAGGTGTTCCTAGATGTTCCAGCATGTAAATGTAGGATAACTTGCTAGAATTTGAATGCAGACTATAATATTTCGGCACACTGTGAGACATTATAGATTGAGATCCCTTTTAAAACCCCAAAGGAGACCCATGTGAGATTACAGAGGTCTTGTTCTCCATGATTCCACTTCCTGTTATCTCCTTCCTGTGCGACTAACAGTCCACGATGTCGGCCCCTCAGCTAATGCTTACATAAACAAGAAAATAACAGTTTGTCGTGCCGGTTTTCTTCCTTGAGGTCTCCGGGGCATGAAGTGTCGCGCGGCTGGTCATGTGGTTCCGTCTTTAAACCATAATTACATCTTCCATTGGATTCACTGTGTTTATTTGACCCCAGCAAATGTAAACAGGCTCCATCGTCCTCTGTGTGGAGCATATCATTAACAATAAGTTAGTGGAGCATTATTGTCCCTTTTTTTTTTTTTTAACAATCCAGACACCGCAACAACAGGGAACATAATAAAATAAGTACTGAACGTGATGTGTTTTCCTGGGAATATTATTTCTGAAGGAGCTGTTGACAAGGAATTGAGGCAGATTTTGGTAAAAACTCAAACAATACACACATAAAAATAAAACAAGCAAAAACAAATCTGAAATATTCTGTGTAATAACAAAGAAATGACAGAAGGAGAAAGTGCTGAACTACTGAAACGTATTTAATACTTTATATAAAAGGCTTTTTTGGTGCTGCAGCTTAAAGACGCCTCTCATACAGAGAATTAATTCTCATGCATTGCTCAGGTGTGAATTTTCCACAGACTTCAACAGTGTCAAAATCTTGATGGTTCTGTGGGTTTTGTCTATTAAATCTGAGCTTTATTTAGTTTTTTTCAATTGGATTCGGTTCAGGTGATTGGCTGGGCCATTCCACAGCTTGATTTTCTTTCTCTGAAAGCATTTGAGAGTTTCCTCTGCTGTGTTTTGATCATTATCTTGCTGAAATGGTTTCATCTTCATCCTCCTGTAATGTAGATGTTGGACTGAAGCAGCTGATATATATTTACACTGAGGAAGGGCAGAGGGTTGCTGAAGAACTTTGCTGAAGAAGATTTCAGCTGCTGTCTGGGTTTTTACTGCTGAACTACACCTCCCTTGTGTTCAATACTTTTTTCCCTGCATCATTTCATTTTATTACACAGAACTTCATTTGTAAACTAATTAGATTAGTTTTCTTTGCATATATGGATTATAATAGTTGTTACCAACATCCATGGAAAATTTCAAGTCAACAACACCTTTAGGAATATGTTTTCAGAGAAAACTGGTGATGCGTTCAGTATTTATTTTCTCCGCTGTAGCTTAGATTCAATGCACAACAGTTCACAGTGAAGACATATGTGTAAGGTACTGATAGGGGCGCAGGAACACGTAAATGAATTGTGTGCCGTATCCTCTCTACTTCCTGTCTCATACTTGTTGCCGACTCAGAATTGTTCCTGTCTAAAGCTTGTCCTCTCCCACAGGAGGATAACAATGGCAAAGCTGTACATTTAACATGACACATTTAACACAAAAGTACACACAATTTTGTGAACATACACTTTAAAAAATGCTGGGCTGCACACAATTCCTTCATGTTGTCCCAACACAAATCGATTAAGTTAACTTAATGTTTTTTACAAATTTAGGTGGACTGAACATAAAACAATTAAGTTGTCCCCAGAAATAAACATAAGATTTGTGTCGTTTCAACTCATTTAAAAAAGTAGCTTGAACAAGCTGTAAATGTAATTTTTTGAGTGTATGTCAGTCCCTCCAGCATTTTGCAGGAGGAAAATGACTTTTGATTTTTGTTTTGTTTTTTTATACGTTTATTTATTTTATTTTTAAAAATTTTTATTCATTTACTTTTTACTCTGTTTTTTCTTTAATTGTGAATCCTGCTTTGTGTACTTTGTCTTTGTTGAAAAACAATTAACAAAATAATAATTAAAATAAAAAAATACTTTTTTATTTGTTTTTTATAGCATTTTTTTTATTTATTCATTTATTTTATTATTTATTTATATTTTACTTTATTTATTTTTTCATTTTTATTGTTAAACAAGCTCTGTGTGCTTTGTCTTTGTTAAAAAGCAATAAATAAAAAATAATAATTAAAATAAATTGTCCCCGTGTTGGCGTGGGTTTCCTCCGGGTGCTCCGGTTTCCCCAAAGACATGCACTATAGGTGAATTGGGTAAGCTAAAATTGTCCGTAGTGTATGAGTGTGAATGAGAGTTGGCGGTTCATTCTGCTGTGGCGACCCCTGATTAATAAAGGAACTAAGCCAAAAAGAAAATTAATAAATGAAAACAAAAAAGCCTTTTGATTTGTTTTGGGGGTTTTTGTATGTTTTTTAATTGCATTTTATAATTTTATTTTGACATTTTTTCTATTTATTAATGAATTTATTTTTACTTTGTTCTGTTTTTTCATGTTTATTGTAAACCTGCTCTGTGTGCTTTACCGTTGTTGAAAAGCAATTTACTTCAAAATAATAATTAAAAAAGAAACAAGACTTTTGATTTGTTGAAATGACTTTTGAAAATGATTTTGTTGCGAGATTTGTGGCATTTCTTGTTTTGTTTTTTTGTGTAAAATACACATTTTACACATCTAAATTTAGCATTATTTGACCTGGAGAACCATCGATCTCTGTAATTTATATAAAGGAAACACTGAGAGAAACTAGAGATTATCCTAAAGCCTGATCATATTTAATAATTAAATACAAATTAAAATAAATACATCATGAATCAAATAACGCTAAGTCGTCCGGGTTATTTGACAGCTGTTTGAACACACTGATGGAAACGATGTAGAACATGCGTGCTTATGTGTGTGTATGTGCGTATGTGTCAGAGAAAGATGTGTGTGTCAGATATGTATATATAATAGACTGAACAGTGTCCTGACTGCCCAAAATATGTGTGAAATTTGCAGCAATTTGAAAACAAATTGTATAAATACTCCACAAAATGGAGTGACGTTTGCTTGATTTTGCATTACATTGCAGCGACTGGGGAAATCCAGGATAGTCTGACTTGTGTATGTGATCTGAGAGGTTCTGCAAAAAAAAAAGTATTTATGAAAAAATTGACCTACTAAATTTACTATAACAGTATATTAGGCCCAATCCCAATTCTATTTTTGTACCCCTTCGCCTTGGCCCTTACAACCGAGGGTTAAAGGGAAGGGCTTCAAAACTTACCCCTAAGAATTGGGACAGCACTTCAACACCTGCACACTTCATCATACGTCATCGCGATCTCTTGCTTCATAAGAGATCAGACGATGTCGACTGCTGTAGTTATTCCAGTTGTGTTATTTATTTTTGTTTATCTTCAGGAAATCACTGAAGGCAGATATTATGTTTTCATAACGATCTAATGTGGCAATAAGATCATAACTGTACTGCGCATTTACACAGTGGCCATATGCATCAATGTAAACACACCAAAAACAACACTAACATTATAGCAGACACTGTAAAAGGCTCATTCTCAGCCACTAGACTTTTCTGACAGGGTATTCGAGTGTCATTGAGTGTCAGAATGTTGTGGGACTGCTGTACAGGAGTTATTATTAGGGATTATAGATCACGAAATTTAGCAGGTTTTTTTTTCTTCGTTTTTTTTATAAAAGCATGACGGTAAAACATGAACGCAATTATGAAGATATTAAAACATGTGTTTGTTTGTTGTGAAAATTCGTAATAATGACAAAAATACTAATTTGTGGATCTCCTTTTTTCCGGGTTCAGCAATACTGCCGTTGTGGCAGGTGTATTCTGGGAAATTTCTTACCCCTTCGCTTCAATCTTCGTTCGAAGGGGTGTATACCCCTTGCCCTTAGCCATACGCCTTCAACTTAAAGAGAATTGGGACACCACTACCCCTTGACGTGAGCGCTCAAAAAGAGGGGTAGGGGTAAGGGAAAGGGCTAAGGGGTAGAACTGGGATTGGGCCTTAATAATCATGTACTAATATGTAAACTAAATGTTACTTTATAATAAACTAATGATAAGTAAAGACTTACACTAATCATGAACTAACTTTAACTACAACATGAGTCACATAATTTCATATGTGAATAATTAGTTGTTCTACTTATGAGTTCATTATTTATAATGTTCTTAATTAATTATAAGAGTTCTTAATTACTTATTAGTTCGTGTTTGTTAATTAATGTATTAATGTATTAATTAACACTTTAGTTTTAGCTAAATGTAACTAATATGAATTCATGAGCTGTTAATGTGTCTTTATGTCATGACTAGGCCCACACAGAATCTGCACACATTTCTGCAGATTTTTAGCCCATCATTGAGTATTTATTTACCTGTGTAAATGTGTGTAAATTTATATTTACTCAGTTTTAAATTAATTTCACTAATATTATTGTGATATAATAATAGTAAAATTAAAATGTTCATATGATTTATTTACAATACAGGGTCCCACTTTATATTAAGTGTCGCTTATACCTGTGAACTTACATGGTAACTAGATGTGTAAGTAGTATGTAACTACAGTGTATGTACCCACTAGTACATAGTATTTACTTGTGTAATACTGGTGTAACTACACACATGTAACAACACACTGAATAGTATGTGCAAGTTCAAATGTGTAACAAGACATTGGTAACAACACTAAAAAAGTACACATCTGTAACAAGAATTACATAAGTGCACTGTGTAACAACAATATGTACCTGCGTGTGTTTTCCCACTTCCACACCTGTTTGCATACCATGTACTTCTGAACACTGTATTAGAATAAGAATGGCAGAACTAACGCTGCATTAGAAGGTTTCACCTTGTGATACCAGTGTAATTACAGGGTAAATCATCAGATACTGTCCACTCAATATAAAGTGTAAAATAGTCACACATTACTGTGTAATATATAAAACCTAAGCCTTTGTGCAACTGTTTAACAACAGCAAACTTCTGTCAAAAAAGTATAAGTGTATATAGAAATATACAGATGCCTTATGTTTATATGTTGTTTAAGGGAAATTGTAGAATCACATCAGTAATTTACATTAGAGGGGTAGTTTACCTAAGATTGTGTTTTTAATGTCCTGTTACACATTTAAACTTGCACATACTATTCAGTGTTGTTACATGTGTGTAGTTACACCAGTTTTACACAAGTAAATACTATGTACCAGCGTGTACATACACTAGTTACATGCTACTTACACATCTAGTTACAGTGTAAGTTCACAGGTATAAGCGACACTTAATATAAAGTGGGACCGGATTTGAACTGTAAACATTAAATAAAAGTTAAACGTATTATTTTTTTATTTCATATATTACATTTAAAGTTATGATGCTCCTAAAATCATTCCGCATAAATCCACAGATTTTTTTTGTTACAAAATTCCCAACAGAAATAGCCAAATAATGTCTGCAGATTCTGTCTGGCACTAGTCATGACCATTGTGAGACTCCTTTTCAGCCCTGGAGTTTCAAGCCTTAGACCGGCCCACCTCAGTTCACGACTGACTATATTGAAATAACGTCGTTTCCAATTCAGTTTCTAATAACACTATCACGTCTTTTTCAAGGAAGCAGCTGCTTTAGAACTTCAAATGTTTTCATAAATATGAGAACATTAAAGGGGAGCTAAATCTCCAACACTATTCTTCAAAACATCACAATGTCCTTTCCTGCAATATCTGAATATATATTCTGTGCAAAATTCTTTATAGATATCCAAAATACTAATAAAATATGTACACCTACATAAGTAACCCAAACAGTATTATATATTATATGTCTTAACACAAAAAAAAATAAATAAAAAATTACTCAGTTGAGGTTTAATCTCAGGTCAGCGTCGTCGTGACCACTGGACCACAATGGCGCTGTTAACTGGTGCACTGTTATCTGCAAGAATGTTTTAACCACAGTATTACTTTCTATTGACGGCTTAATCTTTTTCTCCCCTTTTTAGATTTCTGATCAAGTTATGTCAGATTTTTTAATGTAGTGAATCATCTGATTTTCATTGAGCAGGTGTAATATTTATTAATATTAATTATTCAAACACTTATATTCACTAAGGTGCCGCTGTTTGGGGTTGAATGATAGTAACGTCATCATTAACCTGCAGGCTGCATTTTGCTCACGGGGCTGCGAGAAAATAAATAAACAGAGCGGAGCTGCTGCAAAATAATGAATAAAAAGAGTGAGGCTACGGTCAAATAAATAAATAAATAAATAAAAGTGTGACTGCTGAGAGTGCAAGCAGGGACACTGGTCATGACTTTACTTGAAGGGGTGCAACTCATTCTTCTACTCATGAACTGTTTAAACTGTTAATTTTGATGTAGACACAACATTTTTCTGTTGTTTCTCAATATAAACACACAATAGATGGACATGTTTATGAATATTTAACAATGAGTTTATGATAAAAAAAGAGAAATGTTTAATTTTTGACTGTATCCTTAAAGGGCCAGTTCACTCAAAAATTACAATTCTATCATTATTTACTCACTCTTTAAGGCTGATTTATACTTCTGCCTCAAGCCACGCGTATTCTACGGCGCAGCCTACACGTGGACGCATAGCCCCTCGACGTAACCGTCGGCGACGTTGACGTGCACCTCTCAAAAAATGTAACGCGTACGCGTAGCGCAAGCTCTGTGATTGTTCAGCTTGGTAGCGCTGATGAGTGTGGGCGGAAATGAGAGCCGCGCGCAAGATGCAGCCAGTGTTTACAAGTGTGGAGTCCCGTAAAGGAGCTCCAGATGGAGACTGTTGTTTTGTGATTACCTCATGATTAAAGTTGTTGCACGTCGGCCGGTTCCCGCCTCAAAATGAGCGAATTTGAGCCACTTGTACATTAAGGAAGTGTTCAGAAAAAACAAAACACCAGCGAAGAAACTCGACACAGAGAAACATAAACACCTACTGCCAGCTAGTGTTTCAGAAGTGTATTGCAGATAAACAGAAACAGCGCGCAGAAGTATAAATGCACAGCTACGCGCGAGGCTTGCGCCGTGGGTCACGGCGATCACTTGAAGCAGAACTATAAACCAGGCTTAAGTCGTTTCAAAAGAATGCTGGAAACCTGTAACCAATGACTTTCATTGTAGAAAAAACAAATGCTATGGAACTCAATGATGACAGGTTTCCAGCTTTCTTAAAGAGCCCCTATTATGGGTTTTTGAAAATGACCTTCATGTAGTGTGTAACACAGCTCTTAGTGAAGTGAAATATCCAGCTAAAGCTTAAATCTGTAAGTGGACAGTTTTTAAAACTATTGATTCATCTATAAAAGAGTCGACTCATAGTGGTTTAAATGAATCGTCTTGATAACGAATCTTCAGCCGTTTCGGCGGGACGTCGTCGCGAAACATAATGGTTGTGCGCGCAGACTCGGCAAAATTCAAACCTGCGGCCCCGCCCACTAACACAGCAGCAAGACGCTCATGAAGACGCCGTGTTTACCTGGATATTATTGGAAGTGTGAGGGAAAGGAGTCGTTCAGAAATCTGCACGCTTAGTTTCTGCCTCCATCTTGTAATGGACAAACAAGACACCAGGGGTGCAGGCAAAGTAAGGACAAATTATTAGGTACACCGGTAGGCTGCTGAACGCTGGAAAAGGCTTGCGAATGGAGAGCGGGAGCCCGCGGAGATAGCTTGTCAGAGGACAGAGGATGCTACAACCTCCCGGCTGGGGATGTGATCGTTTAGAAAAGCCGAGTACAGGTAAGCACTCAGAACTTATAGCTGTTCACGGACGAAGTGCCACAGCAATGATTGCAAATAGAAATGATCTACATGTTTTGTTACCAGTAACCGCGTGTACTGTATCAGGTTAACTCTTTATATTCTCATATCGCGTCTAATGCCACGTTGTAAACGCGACGCGTGCTGCTTTGTTTACAGATTTAAATGCTTTCGTGAGCTCGATCCACTGCCGTTTGTCATTGCTATGGCCACCGTTAGCTGATCCTGCACACGTGCAGCGGTCAAGGTTCAGAATAGTTCAGCTTTTGCTGCTGTGTGGATTAAAACTGAATGTGTGTCATACATAACATAAGCAATAGGCTAGTGTTTAACTGCACTGCTTTTGGCGCTGAGGTGTCTGAATAACACAGTTGAGAACCGGGTACTGTTTACTGTGGTGTTAGTAAGTTTACTTTGAAGCGTGTTTTGGGCGTCCGCTGCGATCGGATCCTATACCAATGTCGGGCTTGATAAACCATGCTGGGCATTTTACTGTCTCGCGCTGAACGCTGTCGACCAATCACAACAGGCTGTCATCAGTCCAATCAGCGCAGATTAGCTTCGCGCTAAGGAGGGGTTTGGGAACAAAGAATCGCTGAACGATTCATATGGGAGTCGCTGGGATAATTAGGTAAAAATAAATGCATATTATAAGACCATGAACGTGTTTTTTGACCTTGCATACATATCAGTATGTTGTTGGAGACCCATAAAACCGAAATATGACCCTTTTCAATGTGTAATAGGAGCTTTTTAAAAAAAATATTTTGTGTTGAACAGTAGAAAGAAACTCATAACAGTTATAAGGATAATTTCTTGGGATAACTTCTGTCATCATTTACTCATCCTTCACTTGTTTCAATCTGGTTTGAGTTTCATTCTTCTGTTGAACACTCCTACTATAGAAGTCAATGGTTACTGGTTTTCAACCTTTTTCAAAATATCTTTTCTACTCATCTACTGTAAAACACAAAAGAAGATAGTTTGAAGAAAGCTAAAAACCTGTAACCATTGACTTTCATATTATTTGTTTTTCCTACAATGAAAGTCAATGGTTACAGGTTTTCACCGTTCTTCAAAATATCTTCTTTTGTGTTTAACAGAATTTAAAAAAACTCATAGCGGTTCAAAACCACTTGAGGGAGTGTAAATAGTGAGTAAATTTAAATTTGGAGTGAACTGCCCCTTTAATTAGCAAGTATCCGAGTTATTTGGCAGAGCAGTTGAATGTGTTCCTGTTTGTGTCAGCAGAATCCACACGCTGTTTGTAGATTGAGAGTAAATGTGATTGCGTTTGGCTTCGGACTCACAGTATTGCCTCTCTCCGTGGAAATCACACATTTATCTCTGTGTTTTGGAGACGTGCAGAGAGCATGATGTCATCGGCTCGAGGGCCCTCAGGTTTTATGAGAAGCAGCTGTGAGGAGGAGAAACACAGAGTTAAAGGGACAGTTCACTCAAAAATGTCAATTCCGTCATCATTTACTCATCCTTTATGAGTTTCTTTCTACTGTAAAACACTAAAGAAGGAATTTTGAAGAATGTTAAAAAAAACGGTAACCATTGACTTTCATAGAATTTGTTTTTTCCTACTATGGAAGTCAATGGTTTCTGGTTTCCAACATTTT
>CAIGQZ010035066.1:8420016-8431888 GCA_903798205.1 Danio tinwini
TTCCAACATTTTTCTAAATATCTTCTCTACTCATCCTTTACTCGTTTTAAACCTTTATGAGTTTCTTTCTACTGTAAAACACTAAAGAAGGTATTTTGAAGAATGTTGAAAACCGGTAACCATTGACTTCCATAGTATTTGATTTTCCTACAATGGAAGTGAATGGTCACTGGTTTCCAACATTTTTCAAAATATCTTCTTTACTCATCCTTTACTTGTTTCAACCCTTTATGGGTTTTCTGTTGAACACAAAAGAAGATAATTTGTAAAATGTTGGAAACCGGTGACAATTGAATTCCATAGAATTTTTTTTCCCACTATGGAAGTCAAAGGGTTACTGATTTCCAACATTTTTTAAAAATCTTCTCTACTCAAGATTTGCTTGTTTCAAAGCTTTATGAGTTTCTTTCTACTGTTGAAAACCGGTAACCATTGACTTCTATAGTATTTATTTTTCCTACTATGGAAGTCAATGGTTACAGGCTTTCAGCTTTATTCAAGATATCTTCATTTGTGTTTAACAGAAGAAATTCATAAACATTTTAAACCACTTGAGTGTTTCAGTAAATTATCTTTTTTGTGAGCTGTCTTTTTTAGATGAAGGAACGGTTGTAAATCTGTGTGTGTGTGTGTGTGTGTGTGTGTGTGTGTGTGTGTGTGTGGATGAAATCTCTCTGCGTGTCTCAGATGAAACCTTCCTACAATCCGGCTCTGCGCTAGGGTTTGGCTTGATCAGAAAAAAAAATAACAAAGATTTATAGCTAAACGCAGATGGTCTTTCATTTGCACAAGGCCTGACACACACACAATCACATTTTTACACATCGTTCCACAGATATAATGCTGTTATGTACAGTAATGTGACGAATCAACATTTCTTTGCTGAGATTTGGCAAGTTGAGTAAGTGCATCACACAGAAAACATCTACATTCAGACTTGTGTTGACCTCACATTAGCTGCTGTTGTTGCTATAGTCTGCACAAAATCAAAATTCATTCATTCATTCGGCTTAGTCCCTTATTTATCAGGGGTCTCCACAGCGGAATGAACTGCCAACTATTCAGCATATGTTTTACACAGCGAATGCCCTTCCAGCCACAACCAAATACTGGGAAACACCCATACACACTCATTCACGCTCATACAATTTAGTTCATCAATTCATCTATGGCGCATGTGTTTGGACTGTGGGGGAAACCGGAGCACCCGGAGGAAACCCACACCAACACGGGGAGAACATGCAAACTCCACAGAGAAATGCTAACAGGCCCAGCTGGGACTCGAACCAGCGACCTTCTTGCTGTGAGGCCACAGTGCTAACCACTGAGCCACCGTGCCGCTCTGAAATCAAAATTTATAATTTGCTAGTGCACATAGTCTAAAATTGAAGTTTATATATACTTTATAATTGCAAGTTAATCCACTGAAAAATACTGTTTGTTTTGGTAATCTTTAATCAAAATCGGACCATTTGCTTTCGCAATGGCAGTTTTTGTCTGATGATGTCAGTTTCACTCTGATTGGGTGAAATGTTTACTTAGCCACGCCCCTCCAACTTAGTTTGCTGTGAGCGAAAGATGAAAGGGGGAGCTAAAAAGTTAAACCCCGCCTCCTATGTAATACTCAGTTTGAAATGCGTCATCAGGCGTAAATAAAAAGTCTGCAGCACTTTCCGCTTCCCATGAGCATTAAATTAAGATGTGTTATCTTTTTGACTTTATTATGGCACATATTTAAGATGCAACGATGCACATAAAATTGTGTTTGCGAAGTGGGGGACATTTTAAACTCACTCTGAACCATTTGTGCTACAAGTTTAAGCATTTTAAGGATTTAATTAGGATTTGTTTATTGCTAAAACTTTTAGTCATTGTAAGAATGCTAAAATAAAATGATATAAAATTTAAGGAGATTTAAGAAATAAATCTGCTGTCGACATATTGACTTATATTAACATCTGAAATGTTTACATTTTTAGCATTGTGCTATTAAAGAGTGCATTTATAAAAGTTTTTGTTGATTTTAAGAATTAATTAATGTGTAAAATATGTAAACAATACAGTACAATGCCATTTAATTTAATAACATTTAAGGAACTTTAAAATATTTTACAGACATAATAATCTTTTACTTTGTCAATACCATCTGACAGCATAGTACAGCCACAGCAGCTAGTAAAATATTCATATAAAATTCATATTATTACAAATAATATTAATAAAAATAATAACTCACTTTCCTATGACCCTTTATTCATTAGGGGTCACCACGGCAGAATGAACCGCCAACTTATTCGGCATATGTTTTACACAGCGAATGCCCTTCCAGCTGTGACCCAGTACTAGAAAACACTCATTCACACATACACTCATACATTACAGCCAATTTAGTTCATCAATTCAGCTATAGTGCATGTGTTTGGACTGTGGGGGAAACCGGAGCACCTGGAGGAATCCACGCCAACACGGGGAGAGCATGCAAACTCCACACAGAAATGCCAACTGATTTGGCCAGGACTCGAACCTTGCTGTGAGGCGACAGTGCTAACCACTGAGCCACCGTGTCGCAACAATAATACTTTTTTTACATTTATTTTTGAACATTATTAAATTAAATTTATTGATATATTTTCTTTTCTTTCTTATTTTCTTTTCCTGCTCTACTCTTCAATGTTTCAGAATTTAACACTTAATAGTTGGTCAGTTTAACAAAACAAGCACACGAACCATCTGCAGCTGACATGTTTACTCCGCAACCGCTATCGCAAACACTAAAAGCTTTTCTGGTCTGCCGGAAACAACCTTCTTTGCGTGTCCTTTAACTTAATAAGCTCAGATTGTGTCTCTGCAGTGATAAAGATCTGCTGTTTGGGCTGTTAAACGCTTGCGTAACGTTACTGATGGGTTTTGATGGCCTACTCTGTCCTTCAGTCTTCACTATAATCACTAATAGCGTAAAATGTGTTGAGTGTGTTAAATGTCAGACAGTATTGTAAAAGCATCAGAAATGTTTTTTTAATGCCTCGTTTTTCAGATGTTTCTCACTCCAGGGCAATAATATGATTGTATTTTTAACAAGTTCACATTTTATGATGATATCAGGTAGATTTGGTCTATATTAGCCTATATATCAGTGCAAATGAGTATACTTTGTAATATATACTGGAAAAAAATCATACATTTAGTAATTACTGTACACTTCCTGGCGACGCAGTGGCGCAGTAGGTAGTGCTGTCGCCTCACAGCAAGAAGGTCGCTGGTTTGAGCCTCGGCTGGGTCAGCTGGCGTTTCTGTGTGGAGTTTGCATGTTCTCCCTGCATTCGCGTGGGTTTCCTCTGGTTGCTCCGGTTTCCCCCACAGTCCAAAGACATGCGGTACAGGTGAATTGGGTAGGCTAAATTGTCCATAGTGTATGAGTGTGAATGAGTGTGTGTGGATGTTTCCCAGAGATGGGTTGCGGCTGGAAGGGCATCCACTGCGTAAAATCGTGCTGGATAAGTTGGCGGTTCATTCCACTGTGGCAACCCCAGATAAATAAAGAAAATGAATGAATGAATGAATGTACACTTCATGGCCACTTTATTAGGTACACCTTACTAGTAATGGGTTGGACTCACTTTTGCCTTTAAAACTGTCTTAATCCTTCGTGGCATAGATTCAACAAGCTACTGGAAATATTCCTCAGAGATTTTGCTCCATATTGACATGATAGCATCACGCAGTTGCTGCAGATTCGTCGGCTGCACATCCATGATGCCAATCTCCCGTTTCACCACATCCGAAAGGTGCACTATTGGATTGAGATCTGGTGACTGTGGAGGCCATTTGAGTACAGTGAACTCAAAACCAGTCTGAGATGATTCGCGTTTTATGATATGGTGCTCTATCCTGCTGGAAGTAGCCATCAGAAGATGGAGACACTGTGGTCACAAAGGGATGGACATGGTCAGCAACAATACTCAGGTAGGCTGTGGTGTTAACACGATGCTCAATTGGTACTAATGAGCCCAAAGTGTGACAAGAAATTACCCCCCACACCATTACACCACCAGCAGCAGCCTAAACCGTTGATACAAGGCAGGATGGATCCATGCTTTCATGTTGTAGACGCCAAATTCTGACCTGACCATTCGAATGTGGCAGCAGAAATGGAGACTCATCAGACCAGGCAACATTTCTCCAATCTTCTATTGTCTAATTTTAGTAAGCCTGTGTGAATTGTAACCTCAGTTTCCTGTTCTTAGCTGATAGGAGTGGCACCCAGTGTGGTCTTCTGCTACAGGTGTACCTAATAAAGTGGCCGGTGAGTGTATACTGGGGAAAAAAAAAAAAAATTCACCAAATAATTACCAAGAAATTGCAAGTAACACTGAATTGTGCATTACATTTTGAGGTTTTAACAAATTGTGTGCTAACCATTTTATAATTTTTGTAAATTTAGTTACAAATAATTAAAACATTCATTCATTTTCTTTTCGGCTTAGTCCCTTTATTAATCTGGGGTCGCCACAGTGGAATGAACCGCCAACTTATCCAGCATATATTTTACGCAGCGGATGCTCTTCCAGCTGCAACCCATCAATGGGAAACATCCATAGCACTGTTGCTTCACAGCAAGAAGGTTGCTGGTACGAGTCCCGGTGGAGTAGGTTGGCATTTCTGTGTGGAGTTTGCATGTCCTCCCCATGTTGGAGTGGGTTTCCTCCAGGTGCTCCAGTTTCCCCCACAGTCCAAACACATGCGCTATAGATGAATTGGGTTAACTAAATTGGCTGTAGTGTATCTGTGAATGTGAGTGTATGGATGTTTCCCAGTGATGGGTTGCAGCTGTGTAAAATATATGCTGGATAAGTTGACAGTTCATTCCGCTGTGGCGACCACTGGAGAATGAAGGGACCAAGCCGAAGAAAAATTAATGAATGAACACTTTAAAAATGCTGTGTTGGGTTAAACATGGACAAACGTAACCATTGGGTTATTTCATAGTTTTTTGTTTTTTAAATAGACGAGCTCTGCAATTAATAACGAACATCATAACCTTCATTTACAGATGCCGTGTATACAGATTAAGTTTAGAAAGTTTAAAGCAGTGTTTGCTACTTTTGTATTTTTTGTCTTATTAGCCAAGTGAAACCACTGTCCACTGAGACTTTAATCCCCTTTTCTTTGATGGGTTAAAAATAATGAGAATACTTCCATCGCAGAAATACAATTCACATTCATTAATTTTCCTTCAGCTTAGTTCCTTTATTAATCAGGGGCCGCTGCAGCGGAATGAACCGCCAACTTATCCAGCATACGTTTTACACAGCGGATGCCCTTCCAGCTGCAACCCAGTACTGGAAAACACCCATACACACTCATTCGCTAAGGTCAATATAGTTTAATCAATTCACCTATAGCGCATGTGTTTGGACTGTGAGGGAAACTGGAGCACCCAGAGGAAACCCACACCAAACGCAGGGAGAACATGCAAACTCCACACAGAAATGCCAACTGGCCCAGCCGAGACTTGAACCAGCAACCTTGCTGAGGCCACAGTGCTAACCACTTAGCCACTTAATGAACCGCCAACTTATCCAGCATATGTTTTACACAGCGGATGCCCTTCCAGCTGCAACCCAGTACTGGAAAACACCCATACACACTCATTCACTAAGGTCAATATAGTTTAATCAATTCACCTATAGCGCATGTGTTTGGACTGTGAGGGAAACTGGAGCACCCGGAGGAAACCCACACCAAACGCAGGGAGAACATGCAAACTCCACACAGAAATGCCAACTGGCCCAGCTGAGACTTGAAGCAGTGACCTTGCTGAGGCCACAGTGCTAACCACTTAGCCACCGTGTTGCCAACATTATATCTTTAAAAAAGTAACTCAAATATTATTACTCACTGTTTTAAAGTAATGTAATGTTACTTTCATCGTTACTCAGAAAAGTAATATTACGTAACTCGCGTTACTTTTAACGCTACCCCCAACACCGCTTATATTATGATATGAGATTTTTGCATTACAATCTTTGTATTACTGCAGTACTTCATTAATATCCTGAATCTCTCTGTGACCTCTTACTTCACTCTTCTCCACGTTTTAATGAAGGCAGGAATTATCAAGCAGCCAGGAGGACGAGGACGTGCTTAGCGCTCCGGTGCGTTTTCCAGCCATCATGACCTTCTCCACAGGTGTTAGCATTTAGCCGTGGGATTGTCGAGCGTGTTACTTGTGCGTCTGGTCTTTTTGTTCTAGCAAACGGAAGTATGACAATGTCCACAAGACTCAAGCAGAGCTGGAATATAAAGCACATCTGTTTCCACATGTGCAAAAGCTCAAGCGTTAGCCCACATTCCCAGCATTCTGCCTTTACTGCAGCGGCCGTAATCAAAACAAAACGCTAGCATGACGCAAAGCTTAGCATTGTGCTGTTTCGAGACGCACGTAGCCTACAGGTGTTAAATCTCTTTATTTTAATATACAGTTCACGCAATTAACAAACCATTAACTTAGACTTTCGGCTTAATAAACTACTAGTTAGCTGTTCCTTAATAGTTAGCAAGTTAGTAGTTGGGTTTATGTAGCCTATTGGGTAGGATTAGGGATGTAAAATAAGATAGGCTACTAAGTGCTAATAAACAGTCAATATAATAGGCAGGCTATAAGCCATTAGGAAACAGTGTGAATTGTTACTTACTTTACTGACTACTTACCAAAGTGTTACCTAAATCTCTTCCTCTTGTAATATAAAGGTAACTTATTGAATGTCCTCACTTTTTGGTGTGTTTAATTATTTTTATTAAAAGTTATTGTTTATTAAGTCATATTAATGGTATTTATATAGTGTATTCTTGTGTTTATTATATATTTAGTTTTCTGTGTGTGTATTTTGTCCCTTATTTGATTGATTTATTAATCTAATAATTTTTTATGTATTTATAAATGTTAATTTACAATGCATGTAGCCTATTTGTTTACTTATTTTGTCTTTTTCTCTTTCTCTCCGTCTTTCTGAATACTCTATGTTGGCATTTCTCAGCCCTGGCTTTTTATTTGATGTTTATTTGACATCATTTGACTTCTGTTCACTTCCGTAGCCTATTTCATAAGCATGTGTTTTAAAAAAAAGCAGCACTCTTGCCTCTGGTGTGTCTTTCGGCTGCAGTGTGTGTGTGTGGGTTGATGTGAGTGTCTGTGGGCGAATATTTCTTGGCATCGTTGGTGGTTTTGTTGAGCGTCGGCCAAGAGTAATAATGAGAGCGTTGTTTTGCTTGGAGTTTCACACTTTGGTGTGGTAAGGACTCTTACTTTGATTAGCAATTCATGTAAACCATGCTCAAGTATATAGGGTGCTTAAGGGTATAGTAAACTGTTGAAGACCTGACTGCTGTTGAAAAAAAAAATCTAATTAAATTAAATTACATTAAATAATAATTTAAATAAATAGAGAACCACTGTGGGGGAAACCGGAGCACCTGGAGGAATCCACGCCAACATGGGGAGAGCATGCAATGGTGGCTCAGTGGTTAGCACTGTCACCTCTCAGCAAGAAGGTCGCTAATTCGAGTCCTTGTCAGTTGGCATTTCTGTGTGGAGTTTGCATGTTCTCCCTGTGTTGGTGTGGGTTTCCTCTGGGTGCTCCGGTTTCCACCACAGTCCAAACACATGTGCTATAGGTCAATTGATGAACTAAATTGGCTGTAGTGTATGAGTGTGAATAAGTTTGTAAAAATATTTCCCAGCATTGGATTGCAGCTGGAAGGGCATCCGCTGCATAAAACATGTGCTGGATAAGTTGGCGGTTCATTCCGCTGTGGCGACCCCTGATGAATAAAGGTACTAAGTCAAAGGAAAATGAATGAATGAATAAATAAATAGAACAATGCTATTAATAACAACCAAAAATGACTTCGGCTGTGTCCGAAATCGCCTACTACTCAGTAGGTACTGCATTTAAATTTAAATGTACTACTCGATTGTTAGAAAAGTACATTCTATAAAGTATGAATGTGAGCAGTATGAATGGAACTCGGACGTAAAACATCAGCCATTTTGTCAAGATCATGTAACCCACGTGAGTTGCGTCGCTTCAAGCCACGGTCACACTGGGCTTTTCTCCCCATAGACTTCCATTCATACGCAGGCGAATGCGTCAGACCGGAAACGCAGGGTCATGCGTCAGAGTTTCGCAGGTTGCTGCGGTGCAAAGTTCAAGCTTGGTGAACTCTGACCTGCGAAATCGCATCACTTGACTACGTGAGACCAATCCAGAATCAAAACATGACCTCTCTGAACAGAAATTTAAAACATGGAGCAATCGCTCGCTTTTTTTAATCCCGCCCCTTTTCACAGCGCTGTACGACAGAATTTCGCAAGCTCAAACTCTAGTGTGACTTCGACTTCACTCGTATTCAAGAATTCTAGTGGAGCATCATGGGATAGCATAGCGTCCATACGATGCGCACTTCAGAATCTCGCCGAATAGTAGGTCACCCGGGTACTTCTCGCATACTGATTTTAGAATTCTATAGCTGCGTCCCAAATGGCACACTATACACTATGCATTATGTACCTTTGCAAATACACACTCAACAGTATAGTATATGTATGTAGTGTCGTCCCAAATGGAACACTAATGTTTTTTTTACAAACGTGGAAGTTCAAACCGTTTCCCTGATGACGTTAGACAGTTACCAAATTACTGAAATAAATGACTTAACTACCAAATAATAGCTGCCATGAGTATAACCGCATTTACCATCGGGAGGCGCTATAATCATTCTTGTAGGAGAATTTTGCTTTCACAATCCAAAACAAATAATGTTGTCCAACATGTGAGCCCGATAGCTTCGCCCCATCGGCTACGTGAGCAAAACTGCGGTCGTTAAGAGCTTGAAGTGTCCATCATTACACACTTCATTTTACCAGTTGAATGAGTGCATCATCCGGGTAATTAAAGTGCACTTATTATTTGTAGAGTTTTCAGTGTGAACGCACTACTTACACTATTTATACTACAAAATGATTTATAGTGCATAAGTATGTCCATTCAAATTCGGACATACTTCTCGGCTCGCATACTGATTTTAGCGTACTGTATAGTTTAGAAGTATGCGATTTCGGACGCAATCTTAAGGCTCGTACACACCGGGACGCTTTTCGTTTGCGTTTATCGTCAGCGTTTTCCAAGACGTTTTTCCGGATTCAAATCCAAGCGATTTTCACAGGCGTCGAGCAGAAGAGTATGCAAAATCACTCCTTGACGTTAGATGGCGCTACACAACTTTAAGCTCCTGACACCCGCTTGTAACACAGAGAAAGAAGACAAAGTTGACACGCTTGTTGTTATGGATGGTTCTAGCAGCAGCTTCAGATCTAGCGATGAAGAAATGATTTTTGTTCATCAGTGCAATAAGCAGCTCCACGTTCATCACGCCTCTGTAACTTCAGCAGTTCCGTGCACGTGAACAAAAGTGGCAATCTGATTGGTGGAGAAGGTTTGTGGAGAACAAAAAAACGAGCATGAGGCGTTTTTTTTAAAATGACGCTTTTGCGCCTGGTGTTTTGCGCGTTGGTGTGCACGATCACATTGACGCCCTTTATTTAGTCACGAGGCGTTAAACGTTGACGGAAAACACAAGCAAAAAACGTCTCGGTGTGCATGGGCCTTTAGACTCGATTTATATCAATCATATTTCCCACATAACCTAATATAATTAAATTACATCGTGGATTAAAATGAATGATAAATAAAAATATGAAACAACAAAAAGTAACGTTTAAATACGTTTTAAGTGTTTTTTTTATTTACATTTGTTGTTTTTGTTGTTTTTTATATGATTCTCTGATCGATAGCCTACGATATAGTCAAAGCTAAATATTGCTATGATATGTGTCTAAGTTTCCCAAATAGGAAATTTATATAGTCTATTCATCAGTCTGCACTGTAAAATAAATTCCTCCTGCTTTAATTTTTGAGTTGAATTAAATAAACTTTTCTAGTCCTCTCACCGTACATCAATCAAACTGACTAAAAATATTAAGTTAAACTTCGTATGACGTAAAAGATTTAGCTGAATCCTGATTAACTTACTAAAATGAGTTAAAGCAACATAAAAATATTTGTTGTCTTCACTTTTTGTCATTATTAAATTTTTTTCTACAGTGTACCCTTCTTTAGTTTGCTCTATAAATTAATGTAGAAAATTAATACATTTATTAAATATTTTTTACATTTATTATTATTATTATGGTGGCACAGTGGGTAGCACTGTCGCCTAACAGCAAGAAGGTGACTGGTTCGAGCCTCGGCTGGGTCAGTTGGCGTTTTTGTGTGGAGTTTGCATGTTCTCTCCGTGTTGGCGTGGGTTTTCTCCGGGTGCTCCGGTTTCCCCCACAGTCCAAACACATGCGGCATAGGTAAATTGGGTAAGCTAAATTGTCTGTAGTGTGTATGTGTGTGAATGGGTGTGTATGGGTGTTTCCCAGTGATGGGTTGCAGCTGGAAGGGCATCTGCTGCATAAAACATATGCTTGATAAGTTGGCGGTTCATTCCGCTGTGGCAAACCCTGGTTAATAAGTGGACTAAGCCGAAAAGAAAATGAATGATTATAAATCATTGTACTCCAATATAAAGCCATCCTTTAATCTGTAAAACCAAATGTCCCAAAAACAATCTAAAATATATTGCTCAGCAAAGATCTGGCTGTTTTCTTTCATTCTTTCAGCCTATCCTTCATTAGTTTGCCCTCTTTTCTACTTCTCTTTTGCTCTCAGCTGACCTGCAGCCCTAAATGAATTTCAGCTGTGTGCGTGTGAGTGTGTGCTTGTGTGTGTGTGTGTGTAGTCACATGTTTGCATAGCAGCATCAGTGTTTGACTCTCCTTCCTCCTCTTTCTGAAAATGCACAGGAATGCAAAAGGAAGAGCCAAAATTTGAGCTGAAACACCAACAATCCATTATAGCCCAAATATACACCTATAAGGCAGCATTTAAAAGCTGTAAACCTGCTCAGACAAACTATCATTTGTGTCTGTATTAAAAAATGCACCAAAGATTAACACGTAGGGTTTGCAAAATTAAATTTAACAATCACCCCACAAACCAACATACACAGCCACAGAGAGTGCATCCGGCAGTGTCTGTCTTGCTTACAACCTTAGTTTCAGCTCTTTGTCCTCTTTGCTATTGTTAATTGTGACCTCTGTGAGATAAAGCCACTTCTACAATGACCTGGAGAATGTTGACCATCTGTTGCAGCCAATAAAAAACCTGCCCTGAGCTGATCCTGTCAGCTGATTGGACAGCAGGATGCTGAACTGAGGGCTGATTGGATCAAACAAGCTGACAGTCAGTCACTGCTGTTCAGTTTTATTGTTAAAGGGGAGCTATTATGCGAAAGTCATTTTCAAAAGGGGTTTAAACGCAGTTGTGTGGCAGCAGTGTGTGAATATAAGCAGCTTTAATGGAAAAATGTATTAATTTTATTTGTTATAATCACACTTGATAAAAACAGTCTGCAGAAACACTTTGATTGACATTCTCTCATTGTACGTGTCATCAGAGGGGAGAAGCCCCGCCCACTAGTGACCATCTCTCTCTCATTAGCATAGGAGCGTAGTCGTGTTTTTAAATCTACCACTAAGCTGACAAACAGGTATCTGTAGCCCCGCCCTCTTCTGAAAAGAGCACAATCTCATTTGCATTTAAAGCGACTGTCACCAAAACGCCACAATTATTGATCAAAGCCTTAAAGCGTCAGTTTTAGAGAGTTATAACACATTATCTGTGTGGTATTTTAAGTTGAACTTCACACACACACACACACACACACACACACACACACACACACACACACACACACACACACACAC
>CAIGQZ010035066.1:8450232-8460516 GCA_903798205.1 Danio tinwini
AGGATAGTTTTTAGATGCACTCTAGGCTAATTTTAAAAGGAGATGCCACTCTAGGCTAGTATTCAACAGCAGACGGTGCTCTAGGCTAGTGTTTAACAGCAGACGGCGCTCTAGGCTAGTGTTTAACAGTAGATGGCGCTCTAGGATAGTTTTTAGATGCACTCTAGGTTAATTTTAACAGTAGACTGCGCTCTAGGATAGTATTTAACAGAAGATGGCGCTCTAGGATAGTGTTTAACAGCAGATGGCCCTCTAGGATAGTATTTAACAGCAGATCGCGCTCCAGGATAGTTTTTAGATGTACTCTGGGCTAATTTTAACAGCAGATGACACATTAGGCTAGTGTTTAACAGCAGATGATGCTCTAGGTTAGTGTTTAACAGCAAACGGTGCTCTAGATTAGTGTTTTACAGCAGACAGTGCTGTAGGATAGTTTTTAGATGCGCTCTAAGCTAATTTTAACAGCAGACGGCGCTCTAGTCCAATTTTAACTGCAAGCGGTGCTCTAGGCTAGTGTTTAACAGCAGACGATGCTCTAGGCCAGTTTTTAATGGCAGACGATGCTCTAGGATAGTGTTTAACAGCAGATGATGCTCTAAGCTAGTTTTTAACATCAGACTGCGCTCTAGGATAGTGTTTAACAGCAGATGGCCCTCTAAGATCGTATTTAACAGCAGATTGTGCTCTAGGATAGTTTTTAGATGTACTCTGGGCTAATTTTAACAGCAGATGACACTCTAGGCTAGTGTTTAACAGCAGATGGCGCTCTAAGCTAGTTTTTAACAGCAGACGATGCTCTAGGTTAGTGTTTAACAGCAGATGGCACTCTAGGCTAGTTTTTAAACGCACTGTAGGCTAATTCTAACAGAAAAGGCTGCTCTAGGTTAGTGTTTAACAGCAGATGGTGCTCTAAGCTAATTTTTAACGGCAGACGATGCTCTAGGCTAGTTTTTAGTAGCAGATGGAGCTCTGGGATAATGTTTAACAGCAGTTGGCACTCTAGAATAGTTTTTAGATGCACTATAGGCTAATTTTGAGAGGAGATGCCACTCTAGGCTAGTTTTTTAACAACAATAACAACAGACAGCGCTCTGTGCTAGTTTTTAATAGCAGAAGGCACTCTAGGCTAGTGTTTTTTTTACAGCAGACGGCACATTAGCCTAGCTTTTAACAGCAGATGGCGCTCTAGGTTCATTTTTTTTTACCGCAGATGGCCCTCTAGGCTAGCTTTTAACAGCAGATGGCGCTCTAGATTAGTTTTTAGATGCGCTCTAGACTAATTTTAACATGAGATGTCGTTCTAGGACAGTTTTTCCTCCCCCTCAAAATTTCTTTACTTCCTGGTCACATGGAGTTCCTTTAGGGCTGGGCTATCACTCCTTTAGGGCGGAACTATCAGTCCTTTAGGGCAGGGCTATCAGTCCTTTAAGGCGGAGCTATCAGCCCTTTAGAGTGGGACTATCAGTCTTTAAGGGGCGGAGCTATCAGTCCTTCAAGGCAAGACTATCAGTCATTTAGGACGGAGCTATCTGTGTGTGGCGAGGGGGCGCGGCCGAGAGCCGTGGGAGCGAAACGAGGCCCGCCACAGATGAGTAACACCTGTGACGCACACCTGCCTTCAATCCCACGGAAGGAGCTCTGGAATATAAGAGGAGGAACGATGGCAGAGAACAGAGAGAGAGGACCGGGCCCGGACATGTTTTACTTTTGCTTTCAGTTTGACGGCAGTCTCCGTGAGGAGCTGCCGTCCGTTTGTTTTGTTTTAGACGGCAGTCTCCGTGAGGAGCTGCCGTCCCTTTTATTAATAAATATTTATTTAAAAGTCCGTCGGTTCTCCGCCTCCTTCTTCCCGGCGGCCAGGTGGCCGTAACTTCATTACAGTGGTGCCGAAACCCGGGAGAAGGAGGGACACGTATGTGGCGAGGGGGCGTGGCCGAGAGCCGTGGGAGCAAAACGAGGCCCGCCACAGATGAGTAACACCTGTGGCGCGCACCTGCCTTCAATCCCACGGCTCTCGGCCACGCCCCCTCGCCACACCGTGCTTTAGGGCAATACTATCAGTCCTTTAGGGTGGGACTAATTAAAATGAAAAATGAAAGTAATTTTGGTGTACATGATTTCCCCAAAGACCCTCCATCGAAGGAGAATCCATATGAAGATATAGAGTTGGAAAGTCGCTGTCTTGGGAGCAAATATCCAGTTCCTCCTTCCCCTTCTTCTCCTATTCCTGACACCCCATCCAAGGTATTCTTACAGCATTCTTGATTAATTCTAACCACGGGTTCTCCATATATATCAATAGCCATGTTTCCATTCGCTATTTTATTCTGCATTTTGAAATATGTAGTTAAAATGTTTCATGGAAATGTGTAGATGCTCATACAATTTGAAAATGCACTTTAAAAAAGTCATTTTTGAGTGTACCCCTTTATAAAATGTGCTTCCAGAAATTCAGTGGTTCAAGCATTAGTTTGGAGCAACATAATGAAAAAAATGCTCACTTTATTTTCAAGGTTGCCAGATAATTGTGTCTTTATAATTATCATTTCTCACTGACAGCTGTCCGCCAAGCCTGGTTTCTTCAGACAGAATTCAGAGCGACGAAGTTTTAAGTTACTGGAGCTGCGCAGGACAGGCGGGATTGCGTCCCCGTCCCGAGTCAGTCCTCCATCAACACCCAGCAGCCCAGACGACACCCCATGCCTGTCTGGAGACCCATACAACCGGCGGCGCAGGAAGATTCCAAAGGTACTGTAAAAAAAGGGGCCTGGTCAACGTAATCCTTTACTAGTGTTATGTTACTAATTTCAATGTAAACCACAGTCATTTTTCTAATGGTTATTAAAACTTTTAAATTACCTTCATATATATATATATATATTTTTTTTTTTTTCTTCTTTTTTTAATACACTCACTGGCCACTTTATTAGGTACACCTGAATAATCCAACTGAACTGCTCATTAACGCAAGTTTCTTATCAGCCAATCACATGGCAGCAATTTTTGCAATGTGTAATGTGCAGCCGACAAATCTGCAGGAACTGCTTGATGCTATCATGTCAATATGGAGCAAAATCTCTGAGGAATATTTCCAGTACCTTGTTGAATCTATGCCATGAAGGATTAAGGCAGTTCTAAAGGCAAAAGGGGGTCCAACTGGTACTAGTAACGTGTACCTAATAAAGTGGCCGGTGAGTGTGTATATATATATATATATATATATATACACACACACACAGTTAAAGTTGTACAGAAATAGTATTTTAACAAAACTGATCATATTAATAGTTGTGATAAATGGTCATGATATGAAGTTTTCATACCTTTACATCTCAATCCTTATCAGTGATTTATAGCTACGGTCTGCGCTGTCTGAGACACCGGCCTTTCCACTGCTAATAAAACTACAAGAAAAATGTAAGAGGCAGATGAGACATAAGAACCATGTGAAAAATGGAGGAAAAAGTGCTTTCCTTCATAACTCCTTTTGGAAGAGCCGTCTCTGATAACAACCATGACTGTTTTCTCTTTCTTAAAAAAATGTTTTTATTATTTTATGTTTTAACCATTGATAACAAACACATTAAAACTAATTTTACCCATTTTAACAATGCTAACAAGAATGATAAAAATATAAAAAATAAGGTAAAAATTATTAATAAATGAAAGGAACCAAATAATAATAATAAATAAATAATAAAAATAAACAGATAAATGAATGAATTCAACATTTATTAATATATAAATAATATGAACGATTTAACCATTAAGAACGAACACTTAAAACTAATTTTTTAAAATAACGGTGCACGGAGGCACAGTGGGTAGCGATCTTGCCTTACAGCAAGAACGTCGCTGGTTCGAGCCTCGGCTGGGTCAGTGGGCATTTCTGTGTGGATTTGCATGTTCTCCCTGTGTTGGTGTGGGTTTCCTTTGAGTGCTCCGGTTTCCCCCACAGTCCAAATACATGCGCTATAGGGGAATTGAGTAAACAAAATTGTCCATAGTGTATGTGTGTGAATGTGTGTGTATGGATGTTTTTCAGTGATGCAGCTGGAAGGGCATCCGCTGCATAATACATATGCTGGATAAGTTGGTGGTTCATTCCGCTGAATGAAGATGAATGTTTCAACCATTAATAACAAACACATTTAAACAAATTTTAATCCATTAAAACAATGCTAAAGAAAAGAAAAAAAAATGATAAAAAATATGAAAAAATAATAATAATAAATAACAAATAATTAATGAATGAATAAATAACAAAAAATAAATAAATAGATTAATTAATGAATTTTATATAAATAAACCAACAAAAATTTAAATAAATAAATAATAGAAAAAAACTCATTTCTTTCAAAATTCCTTAATCTTACTTTTTATGTTTTAACCATTAATGACAAACACTTTAAAACTAATATTAACCCATTTAACCCATTTCAACAATACTAAAGAAAACTAATATAGCAAATAAATAAATATGTAAATTAATAATAACAATAATAATAAATTAGAAATATATTATAAAAATAAATAGAAAAAAAAACAAATTCAGAATAAATAAATCCGGTTTGAGTCCCGGCTGGGCCAGTAGGCATTTCTGTGTGGAGTTTGCATGTTCTTCCCGTGTTGGCGTGGGTTTTCCCCACAGTCCAAACACATGCGCTATAGGTGAATTGGATTAACTTAATTGGTGGTAGTGTATGAAAGTGTGTGTACATGAGTGCGTATGGGTGTTTCCCAGTACTGGGTTGCGGCTTGATGGGCTTGAATAATTGGCGATTCATTCCACTGTGGTGACCTCTGAAATAGAGACTAAGCTGAAGGAAAATGAATGAATGAATAATAATAATAATACTACTATTAATAATAATAATAATAATAATCAATAATAACAATAATAATAATAAATAAATTAGTTTATGGAACTGTTCTCTATTTTAACAGATGGTGCAGAAAATCAACGGCATCTTTGAGGCGCGAAGAGGTAAAAAGCGGATGAAAAGGGTCTCGCAGTCCACAGAGTCCAGTTCAGGAAGAGGTTTGTGAGGACAGCGTTATGTGTTTGCTAAATTTAGACTTACTTTTCCCTGTTGAAGCTTTGTTTAGAGTTCCAGAGTGATGTTGCATTGCATTGTGGGACAGCACGGGCCCCCAGCAACATGTGTGTCCACTTAGCTTTATGGACACGTTTACAGTTTTGGGTCAGTTGCATTTGACCCATTTTTTCCAAGGATGAAAGAATTATGTTACATTATAGGATACACATGTGCACCCAAGCATAAAATATGCGAATACCTGCATGCCGATTCTCTAGTGACCTTTGACCTTTTTCGTTTCTCTGCCACAGTGACGGATGAAAACAGCGAGTCTGAAAGCGACACAGAGGAGAAACTGAAGGGTAACATTTCATTTACTTTGTTAAAACTATTATTTTTTTCCAAATAATTGTATAAAATAATTCCTCTAATATTCTTTCGTCTGGAGAAAGTCTTATTTGTTTTATTTTGGCTAGAATTAAAGCACTTTTCATTTTTAAAAACTATCTTAAAGTCAGAATTATTCATGTTATTTGACTCGATATTTTTCAAGATACTAGTATTCAGCTTAAAGTGACATTTAGGACGCACTCACATTAGGTACAGTTGCCTTGAACCATGCCAAAGCGCGATTTTCCCCCATCCCCTCTCCCCCTCTGCCTGCACTCACATTGCATTTTTACCAACCAGACCTGAGCACGCTTACATTATCGATGATCTATCAGTTCAGTTTAACAGAAAGAGAAGCGCTCTCGCTCAGCACAGTGGACCTTGCCAAAAGTATCTGGATGCAGCCTTTATGATGCAAGCTGAGATTGCATCACTCAGCGATGCAATGTCAGACACAATGCACTCAATGGAGGGAGTGACGTCACAGTGATGGGTAGGGTTAGGGGTGGGGTTAGGTGAGCGCATTAAAAAGCATTGAATGCAGCCCAAATTGCACTGCACCAAGTCTGCAGCCAGACCCCTCTCGACCTTGCTGTAGTTATATCATTTTGCAGAGATGTATAAAATACTAGAGACCCAGACTTAAGTTGATGTAAGTAACTTACTGTGAGTAAGTTGATTGTTGCTGTTTTTTATACACTATGAACAGCAGCTACGCTAATTCTTCTTCTTATTCTGTATTTCCACCTGGGGGTACTCATCCCGAGACCCTCAGACTATGCAGCGCCACTGATGCGATCCAAGACCAGCGATGAGATGATCCCAAGTTTTTCATAATCCTGGACCAGGCCGTATCCTGAGCAGCTGCTGTGGTGGTTATGGTAGAGTGGAGAGCATGAGACTGATTCCTGTGACGCTCAAATGACAGACGAGTCTTCGCTATGGTCAAGCTTCCGGCGCCTAGACTGCAGCTCTGCACAAGACGTTTGGCCATAGGAGAAATGGTCGGGCCCAACTGAGCGTGGTTTCTCTCAAGGTTTTTTAAATCTTCAATTTCGCCAATTGGTGAAGTTTTTTCCTTGCCGCTGTCGCCACTGGCTTGCATGGTTTGGGATCTGTAGAGCTGCGCATTTGTATGCCGCTTATACAATGTAGATTGTGTCAAAGCAGCTTCACATTCAAGATTATAATAAATGTAAACAGTGTCAGTTCGATTTTCAGAGTTCCAGATCAGTTCAGATCAGTTTAGCTCAGGTCAGTGTGGGTTAATAATCATTACTGAGAGTCCAAACACTGAGAAGCAATTCCATCGATGTGCAGCTTTACAGATCCCGAACCATGCAAGCCAGTGGCGACAGCGGCGAGGAAAAAACTTCACCAATTGGCGAAAGTGAAGAATTTAAAAAACCTTGAGAGAAACCAGGCTCAGTTGGGCACGACCATTTCTCCACTGGCCAAACGTCTTCTGGAGGCTGAAGAACGCTGGACGTTCATCATGGAGAAGCTGCAGGTGTGAGTAGGTCACCGGCGAGTGTTCAGGCTGGATCAATGCAGAGACTCGTCTGTCACTGGGGTCTTTCAGGAATCAGTTTCAAGCTTCCCACTCCTCCATGACCACCACAGCATACGGCCTGGTCCAGGATTATGGAGACCTCTAGAAGTTCTCTATGGTTGGCATCATCTCTTCACAGGTCTTGGATCACATCAATGGCACTGCCTCGGGATGAGTATCCCCAGGTGAAAATAGAGAATAAAGAAAATAATTAGCGTAGCTGCTGTTCATAGTGTATTTAAACGAGATATTAAATATCGGTGCAAAAATGAGGTGCTATAAATGAAAATAGCAGTTATATAAACAAACATGTAAAGCATATGAGAGTTTTGAACAAAATGTCTGGTGCATTAAGACAGGAGGAGTGTGTCCTACAGGTGGTTGGTTAGGGTAATTAGGCAAGTCAATGTATAACAGTGGTTTGTTCTAAAACAAATATTGCTTAAAGGGGCTAATAATTTTGACATTAAAATGGTTTTAAAAAATTAAAGAGCCCCTGTTATGGGTTTTTGAAATTGACCTTCCATGTAGTGTGTAACACAGCTCTAAGTGAAGTGAAATATCCAGCTAAAGCTTAAATCTGAAAGTGGACAGTTTTTAAAACTATTGATTCATCTATAAAAGAGTCGACTCATAGTGGTTGAAATGAATCGTTTTGATAACGAGTCTTTAGCCGTTTCGGCGTGATGTCTATACGAAACAATGGTTGCACGCGCAGACCCACAAAGTTTAAACCAGCGGCCCCACCCACTAACACAGCAGCAAAGACACACAGATCCTAAAGTCATGAGACATGAAGACGCTGTGCTTATCAGGATATTATTGGAAGTGTGAGGGAAAGAAGTGCTTTAGCAATCTACATGCTTACAATGAACTTTCAGTACACAGCTCATTGATTATTTTCTTCCTCCATTTTGTTTTATATATACTAGTATTGAACAGTTCATTCCAGTGCATTGATGTGAAAGTATGCTGTGGGAGCGAGTTCAAGCCAAACAGTGAGAACAGCGCCTACTAGGGTCACAGAATACGATGGCCACAGAATTTGGTGTAACACGTGCAAAATAAGGACAATTTATTAGGTACAAGTCAAACAAAGGCACGCTGGACTTCGGGCTGGTGCACAGCACTGGAAAGGCGATGGGAGCCTGCAAAGATAGCGGAGATGTGATTGTTGGGCAAAGCACAGTTCAGGTAAGCCCTGAGAACATATAACATGCAAGAGGTGCCACAGCAATGGTTGCAAATAGAAATGACAGCTGAGAAGGGAGAAAGGCTCCAAAATGAAAGATAATTAATGAAATCAGACCTGGCCCATAACACATTTCATAAGTGTAAGTAAATAGCTGCCTCCTTGTTTTCTCGTGCTTGTAAAGTATGTATTTAATTGTGTTGTTACTTGTAGCCGCTTGCACTGTATCAGGTTAACTCTATATTCACATTTCTTGTCTAATGCCTCGTTGAAAAATGTGACGTGTGCTGCATTGTTTACGGATTTAAATGAGTTTGTGGTGTTTAACTGCACTGCTTTCAGGGGTGAGGTGTCTGAATAACACTGTTGAGAAGCGGGTACTGTTTACTGTGGTGTTAGTAAGTTTACTTTGAAGCGTGTTTCGGGCGTCCGCTGCAATCGGATCCTATACCAATGTTGGGGACCCGGGGGCTTGATAAACCACGCTGGGCATTTTACTGTCTCGCGCTGAACGCTGTCGACCAACAGGCTGTCATCGGTCCAATCAGCGCAAAGGCGCTAAGGAGGGTTTTGGGAACAAATTAATCTCTGAACAAATCTTATGGGAGTCACTGGGATAATTAGGTCAATATAATTGCATATTATATGACCATGAAAGTGTTTTTTGACCTTGCATGCAGATCAGCCTGTTGTTGGAGACCCATAAAACTGAAATATGACCCTTTTTAATGTATAATAGGGGCTCTTTAAAACTGGATTTATTCTAGCCAAAATGAAACAAATAAGACTTTCTCCAGAAGAAAAAATATTATAGGAGGAGTCTCTTCAACATCATTTGGGAAAATTAGTAAAGCACAAATTCATAGGAGGGCAGATAATTTTGCCTTCTTCTGTATATGTGTATGTGTGTATGTGTGTGTGTGTGTGTGTGTGTGTTAATAGAGTTCTATTGGACAGAATATGTTTTTTATCCATCTCTATTCTCTTCTTCCTCATCATTTTCCCTTCAGCTCACAGTCAGAGGTTAGTCTCGGTCCAGTCTATGCTGAAGCAGACGGGTCGATATCGCACTTTGGAGCGGGATTTAACGGACCTCCAAAAGAGGAAGCTGTTTGAATATTTCCTGGTTGTGGCTCTCCATAAGACCAAAGCCGGCGTGCCGTATTTACCAGAAGTCACACAGCAGTTTCCTCTCAAGGTACATTTTTCTTGCAAAAAACAGAGAGAAAACAAGTCTGATCTCTTTTTAAATCTTGTGTTAAAGCCGTTATTACAAAGCAAAAAAAAAAAAAAAGTTAACGCACTTTAATGCACAAGATTAGTAGACAGAAAACTTACACTGTAAAAATAAAAATAGCTGACTTACATTTTTGAGTTGAATCAAATGAACTTTTTTAATCATCTCAACTTACATCAAACTGACAAAAGAAATGAAGTTAAACTTGGTATAACTTTAAAATTGAGTTTAAACCTGAATAACTTATTAAAATACGTTAAAGCAACATGAAAATATTTGTTTCTTTCAATTATTATTATTATTATTTTGCATTGATGTATTTCTGGGTGGCGCGGTGGCGCAGTGGGTAGCATCTCACCTCACAGCAAGAAGGTCGCTGGTTCGAGCCTTGGCTGGGCCAGTCGGCATTTCTGTGTGGAGTTTGCATGTTCTTCCCGTGTTGCTGTGGATTTCCTCCGGTGTTTCCCAGTGATAGGTTGAAGCTGCAAGGGCATCCGCTGCGTAAAACATATGCTGGATAAGTTGGCGGTTCATTCCCCTGTGGCGACCCCTGATTAATTAAGGGACTAAGCTGAAAAGAAAATGAATGAATGAATGAATGAATGAATGAATGATGTATTTGCATTTTCTTCAGCACAATAATGCATCCATAATTAGTTTCTTCTCCATTACAGCAGCTCTTGCGTTATAACAAACTTAATAGTTTTATTCCTCTCTCTACTTTGAAAGCTTTTAATGTAGAGTTTGTTCATTTAACATTCATCTGGTTTACACACACACACACACACACACACACACACACGCACGCACGCACGCACGCACGCACGCACACACACACACACACACACACACACACACACACACACACACACAC
>CAIGQZ010035066.1:8460916-8477657 GCA_903798205.1 Danio tinwini
TATACTATACTATACTATACTATACTATACTATACTATACTATACTAAAAAGACTAACATCCTATACTGATGAATTTTTTGAGAATATCCGCCTGATCTTTTAATGAGCCATATCAGAGTTTATAAGTGTAAGAGTTCATTGCATTCTGGGATACAGCACTCCTGTCTTATGATTATATAGCACATTTTGTCAGACACACACCGCATACTGCGAGTGTAATACAGATAGTGTGCTTTTAGGATCAAGGCCAGATCTCCAAAACTATTTTCAGCAGTTTGACCTCTGACTTCTCAAATCTAACACCTCATCAGGACTAATGCGGGAAGGAAAGCAGGCCAATAAAATCTAGGATGTGCTGTGAATATTCTATATATACACATGAGGGATCAGCAAAAGATCAGGATTGAGGAGCAGACGCCGGATGCATCGCTAATATTTCTCCTTATAATAGCAGCAAAAGGGGAAAAAATGGCTGAGATCGCCACTGTTGGAGGAAATGACATCACTGTGTCCTCTGCTCTCTTTTAGGTCCTGGTGGTTGACCTCGGCAGCAGTCGTTTCCTGCGACAGGTACAGAATGAAGATAAATATGGATTTATCTTAAGATTTGAAAAGTTGTGTTTTAGTTATGACTTTTTTGGGGGGGATTTCTGAGCCAAAAAAAACATTTAAATTTTTAGAATAGTTTTAAAAGTAAAGGAGCTGAAAACAAAACAAAATCAAAACAATTAATCTATTATTAATGCGTTTCTAGAAGTTTTATGATGCAATTTTAATTAGAACAACTCGGTCTGTCATATTGTGCATCCACTGAAGGATGTAGAAAATATTATTTAAATAAATAGTATATAAACATTTGCATATTCGTCAATGATATAACTGGAAAACATAAATAAATAAATAAATAAATAAATAAATAAATATCATAGTGAAGTAGACCAAAAGATCCTCAAAAGCTAGACGTCATGCTGAGGTCCAGATTATTTTCTTTTTATACAGTTGAAGTCAGAATTATTCGCCCCCCTTTGAATTTTATTTTCTTTTAAAAATATTTCCTAAATGATGTTTAACAGAGCAAGGAAATTTTCACAGTATGTCTGATAATGTTTTTTCTTCTGGAGAAAATCTTATTTGTTTTATTTTGGCTAGAATAAAAGCTGTTTTTAATTTTTTTAAAAACATTTTAAGGTCAAAATTATTAGCCCCTTTAAGCTATTTTTTTCCCGATAGTCTACAGAACAAACCATCTTTATACAATAACTTGCCTAATTACCCTAACCTGCCTAGTTAACCTAATTTACCTAGTTAAGCCTTTAAATTTCACTTTAAGCTGTATAGAAGTGTCTTGATAAATATCTGGTCAAATATTATTTACTGTCATCATGGCAAAGATAAAATAATGTTTAGAAATGTGTTGAAAAAATCTTCTCTCTGTTAAACAGAAAACGGGGAAAAAATAAACAGGGGGGCTAATAATTAAGGAGGGCTAATAATTCTGACTTCAACTGTGTGTGTATATATATATATATCATTTATTTATCGATTTACTTTTTCAAATAATTACAATTTTTTCAGACAGGGTTATGCAGTTTTATATTTAGTTTTTTCTTAATAATAAAAAACCTTCATTTTAAACCTACATGATCTGTTTACTTGTGTATTATCTGACTAATATTAAAGAAAAGGAAATTAGTAAGGGGGGCTAACACTTTTTCACATCACTGTCTATGAAAAAAAAATGTATATATATATGGTTATGAATGTATATTATGGGTTCTTATAAAATGGTAAAAACTCGTCTTTTTATGATAGCGTTTTTGTCCCAATTATTTTTACTATTGGACTTCTTTTACTGTAATGTTTTCATCCCTACTCCGGTTTGATGTGTTTGTTCTGTATTATGCTTGATGTAGTGCTTTGGGTGTATGAAAATCGCTGTATAAATACAATGCATTATTATTATCATTATTATTATTATTAATGCTGTTTTTGCGTTTGCTGTTCCAGATGGATGATGAAGACTCAATTCTGCCTCATAAACTTCAGGCGGCACTCGAACATGTGTTGGAGCGGAGGAAGGAGTTCGCCTCTGACCTGGCGGATAATCTTAGTGGTGAGGAGCTGGGATTATTATATATATCTCACATTTCTATTGTTTCTTGTGAATTATGAATTGTTTTTTCACAAAAGTGACTTATTACAATCCTGCAATTTTTTTTCTCACTAATTGAATTTATGTTTTGCAATTCTGACTTTTACATTTTCTAATGCAATTCTGACTTTTCCCTCCTCAATTTTTAATTTGTTTAGATTCCAAAAAAATAATAAAAACATTAAAAATTCTTACTCTGCAGTTCTGTTTAGTTTTAATAATTTTTTGGTGCATGTAGTATTTTCCTATTGTTTTTCTTTAACTGTTATAATTCTGAGAGTTGTGAGTTAAACAAAAACTTTTGAGGAAAGAGTCACAACTGCATAAGAAAAATAAAAAATGAATGTAAAAAACATCAGAAATGCAAGGCATAAATTCAATTGTGCGGATAAAAATCAGAAATGCTAAGAAAAAGTCAGATATGCAAAATATAAACCCACAATTTAGTAAAAATATATATATAAGAAAGTCAGAATTGCATGAAAATGTTCAATGCAAAAAAATATAAATAAAAAAATTAATCAGAATTGCAAAAGAAATTTAGAAATGCAGAGAAAAATCTGAATTGTGAAAAATCTGAACTGTGAGGGGACAAAAATGACAATGAACATATAAAATGACTTTAGAAATATAATTGGTCCAATTTAAATCTTTCACATTTTTTTCAATTACTTTTGCCTTCTACATTGCTTAAGGCAGAGGTGCCCAAATTTATGAAGGGCCAAAAACCAAACTTGATTGAGGCTAGTGGGCCGAAGGTAAATATAGTTGCCATGGGTAATTTCCTAGTTTATTTAATAATGTTTAAAAAAAAGACTAGAAAACCTTGCTTTATATTAACTAATACAGTTTTTTTACTATTAATAATGAACGTATTTATAATAAAAACAAAACAATCTCATTTATAACAGAATTACACTAGTGTTTGGCCTTGATTTGCTTCCCGATGTCTTCTGTATAGTCCTCTATCCGTCGAGTGACAGTATTTACATTTTTAAAAAATCAGATTCATTAACAACATTTAAACGAAACATTTAATTTCAGTTTGCTTTTTGTAGCTCAGCAATAAAACAAACAAAAAAGCTTACATCAAATTAGAAATGATGATCTATTTTAACGAACTAGGCGCAAAGTCTAAAGCGCATGGCGCAAAAGCATTAAGGGCGTGTCTGAATCCACTTTTGCTATTTTTAGGATGGAAAATACGCTCTGCGCCCTGGCACATGGTCTGACAGGGTTGTGCTTATTCTCTTAATGAATTATGGGTGTGTTTTGAGCATAAACCAATCAGAGTCTCATCTCACATTCCCTTTAAGAGTCAGTTGCGTCGCGCCATGGCGCATTTGCTATTTACATGATGGACTTTGTAAGTGTAAAAACTGAACGCTTCACTAGTGAGAAAACAGAGCATCTGCGGTGCGAGGATAAAGAACAAGCCTCCTCAATTCAGCCTCTTTTCTTTCTCTTTCTCTCTTTCATGGATAAGGAAACAGTGTTGTATGCGCTCCGCTGAAGACATCCAATAGCCGACATATTTAATTTTGTTTGTTAAGCGCAAAGATTTGTTCTAATATCCAGCAAATGAACAATAATAATGAAGTGTGGACACTGAGTTGTTTCCACAACAAGTCCTATGCCCCATATAGTACAAAACCTGACAGGCGGACAAATTTAAGCTTGTTTTTAATAAAACAAATATAAATATACATATAATAAATAATACTGCTAATAATAATAATACTAGTTTTAATAGTTCACAGATTCAAATTGTCATGAATAAACTGAAAAAGCCCCCCGACGTGAAGAAGGCATGGAGGCAGTGTTTTTTATATTATGTAGAAAATAATAATTTTTGTAATATTTTAATCCTTTAATTTTTTCATTTGTAAAGATGTGTATTGCTGTACATCCTGTGTTGATTAAGCAATGTGTAAGCGTTTAAGGCGCACAAATATTGCGCTCTGCTCTGGACTTTAGACCTGCTTTCAGCTGGTCTATTGCACATTTTTGCGAATTTTAGCTCCTCAAAATAGCCAACAATGCTCCCTAACACACCTCTTTTCTAGACCAGCACACCCATGGGTCCACAAAGTGGCGCAGATGGATTTACTTTTTAAACAACATGGCGCAAAATAGAAAAATTACTGTTGCGCTGGTCTGAAAATAGCAACACGTTGTGGCAAACATGTCTTGTGCGTTATTGCGCCGGGTGTATAATAGGGCCCTGTGGCATTCGCCCCAAGCCTCTCCGTCATACTCACTTCTCCTTTCAGATGAGATAGTGGGCCAAATCAAAGGTTACAATGGGAAAACCTAGTTTGGGCATTTCTGGCTTATGGGGACTAATATAAATGAAAATTAATGAAAATTTTATGAAAATTAATTAAAAAATTCAAAACTGCTTTTATTTAAGCCGAAATAAAACAGATAAGACTTTCTCCAGAAGAAAAACATCTGATATACTGTGAAAAATGTATTGCTCTGTTAAATTACTTACTTGAGAAATATTTGAAAAAATAAATATTTCATTACATATCACAGGAAAGGCTAATAATTTTGCGCTTAACTGTGTATATTTTTTTTCAGTTTTTCTTTGAATGCACTAGTCAGTTCCTGATCATTTAGGTAATGCTTCCTCATTTCTCTCCCGCTAGAGCCGGTTTGTCTGAGTTCAGTAGTGTCAGAGGCATTTGTGCGTTTTTTCGTGGAGATCGTGGGACATTATTCCCTTTTCATGGGTGGCAGTGATCGAGATGAAGAGTCTTCGGCCTCGTCTTCCTCTTCTCCCACTCCTTCATCTTTCCAGCGCGAGGCGTTTCGTAAAGCTGTCTCCTCTAAAAGCCTGCGCAGGTTCCTAGAGGTCTTCATGGAGACGCAGATGTTTGCTGGGTTCCTGCAGGAGAGAGAGCTGCGGAGGCAGGGCCTGAAAGGTTGGACTGGGTTGTGTTTTTTTAAGTTATGAATCTTGGGAGGATCAAATAAGTGTTTAATTGCTGCATTGTGTTTTGGACAGGTCTGTTTGAAGTGAGGGCTCAGGATTATCTGGATTCTCTGCCCGGCGGCGAGAACAGAGGAGTCAACAAGTTCCTCAAAGGTTTAGGTAAAGGCTGTTTCTTAATATGCGTTTTTCTGCGATCTTGTGTCCTTGTGTTCTCGTGTAGCGTCATCATCAAGACCGCAAGAACGGAGGACGCGTGAAACTTCCCGCATGTGTTCTTGATATCGAGGACGCATGAATGCAGACTTAAGCACCGAACTCACTCTAGAAGTCCCAGAAGTCTTTGCGACTAGGGATGTGCACATCTTGAGTATCGATATAACTAAATGTTCTAGTTAAAATACATATAATACACTCTAAAAAGTACCCACAAGTACATCAGATTTACATTTTAAACACATAGGCGAATTAGAAGGGTTAAATAGATGTCTGCGGTTAGGGGAGATATGGAGTCTGTGTATTATTTTATATTGTATTTTTCTTGTACGTGTACAAACAGATATTTTCTTAGCATTAGACCAAATATCATCCCATGTTTCCTCATCAATATCAAAAACCTTAACGTGTAATTTAATAAATACACACACATACACACACACACACACAGCTTATATGCAAAATAAATAGTATGTATTAAATATTATATATTGTCATCATGCCAAAAATTTGTTGTTAAAACTATTTATTATTGAGTTAAAAAACTGAGTGCTTTAGTGTCCCGCCAGTGACAATGTGCAGCCATATAGCACTGCTATGAGTGTGATATTGTGTTTATACAACAGATTGATGGCATAATCGTGTATATAAAGAAGAAAATCAAACACGGAGAGTCTCAAAATCCTTTTGTACAAGGAACTACTTTCTTCCGTCATTCATTCACATCTGCAGCTGATGTCAGAACAGCAGAAGTTGCTACTTCACGTCACTTTAGAGCTAGTGTTTGAATGATTCTCTAGCGTAATGTCTAAAGTGATGACAAAGCAGCTGATTTTGCTCACGTTTAAAGGGCACCTAGGTTACCACTTTTTCCAGATTTAATATAAGTCTTTTGTGTCTCCAGAATGTGTCTGTAAAGTTTCATCTCAAAACACCCATCAGATTTTTTATTATGCCTGTCATAAGTTTCTATTTTGTAGCATTTAGCATCAGCTAGTGGTTTTTGTGTACTGCGCCTTTAAGGCTAGTCTTTCACACCCACCGTCTCCACGTGCCTGGCAGCGGCTCCCCCGGCTGCGTCAGACAACAGACAAACACGAAGGAATAAGATCTCACGTAACGTTTGTGAGGAAAAACTACAGTAAGAACTTTACCAATGAGTATTTGATGCCTGTTGTGGAGTTGCAAGGATGAGTCACACACAATGTCGTTACAAAGTTCACTCACACACACACAAATACACACACACACACAGCGCTGACAGGCGCACACACAGACAGCACGTTTAGCTTTGCACTGTTTTTGCATGCAAATGTGACAGGATACAGGTTAATCTCCACTGCTGTATGGATATCTGTCAACGTCAATTTGCGGTCGGTCTGAAAACCGCTCCAATTGGTCCACCTTTTCTATGTTGTTAAATTGAAAAAAAAGGACTGGGTGTGTTTATCACCTCAATATGACGCTCTATACACCACACATACACATATGTCTGTCCAAACAGCTTGAAAAGGAGATTTTTCACCATAGGTGCCCTTTAATATTCAATATGTCAACAAAATAAATCAGGATTTTTGACTCTGGCTTGATCCAGTGTTCACATTTATTTTCTGAAAAGCATAAAGTTTGTGCATTTTTGATCAGATTATTCCTCTAGTGCATGTTCTACATAAACATTCAGAAAACGTGCAATATTTACAATTCTCAACTAAATGCAGCTACGCAGGTATCTATTAGTGCATTTTGTTTTTACCATACCCACTTGTGTCTTTAAAAAGTACATATGCAGCATGAATATGTGTAAGATAGATAAACACATCAATGTACAGTGCATCATATTGCATATATATACAATATTACAATGCACAATTCATTCATTCATTTATAAATTTTTTCAGCTTAGTCCCTTTATTAATCAGGGGTCACCACAGTGGAACTTATCCAGCATATGTTTTACGCAGCGGATGTCCTTCCAGCTGCAACCCATCACTGGGAAACACCCATACACTCTCATTCACACACATACACTATGGACAATTCACCTATAGTGCATGTCTTTGGACTTGTGGGGGAAACCGGAGCACCCGGAGGAAACCCACACGGGGAGAACATGCAAACTCCACACAGAAACGCCAACTCACCCAGCCGGGGCTCGACCAGCAACCTTTTTGCTGTGAGGCGACGGTGTTAACCACTGCGGCACCGTGCCGCCCTTCACTTGCATAATAGCAAACTTAATAGTTTTATTCCTCTCTTTCTATTCTGAACGTTTTTAATGAAGGGTTTAATCATTTAACATTCATCAAAATATGGAAATACTGCAAATTTACAGATACTTTTTACAGTGTAAACTGGTATCTATTAGTTCATTTTGTTTTTACCATACTAACCTGTTAGGTCTTTTAAAAGTACATATATAGCAGCATGAATATGTGTATGAGAAAACGTACCACAGTAACGTATTTGAGGTTGTCAAAAATTGTACACTGTGCCCTCTAGTGGATTTGCACGGAGACCCGGAAGGGACGTGATGGTGGGGGAAAATCTGGATTGGAGAAAAAAAAAAACAGTGATAGGAAAATATATATATTTTAAAGTTTTTGCATTCCCTCGCAAAGATGTTTTGCATTCCCTCACTTCCCTCGCCTGGATTATCCTGTATTTTACCTTTCTGTCATCCTATTATTCAGTATTTTCCCATATTTCTCATGTATTTGTAATCTTGAAAGCATGCTGAAATAATAAAAAAATGTCTGCATTCACTTTCTTTCCATTAAAGCTGTGCGTCGATCATCACCCTTCATATGCAACCTCTGAATCAGCCAATGACTGGTATAAGCGCTGACCCCAGATCAGCTTCTGTACACATCATTTAAAGCGTGAAAGTGCAGGACATTTTGGGATATTTGGGTGTATGTTTAAACAAGACAAATAGCCCACTCTTAATAATATGTAAACATGTCCGTCCTCCGTGTTTGATTTTAAACACAACTAATGTTAAATGAGCAGAAACAGTTATGAAAGTAATAGAATACTTTCATTATATATCTGTGCATTCTTACAACGACACCACTGTTATTAAAACAAAACGAGAGATTCATTTGCTGCTCTTCACTTGTTTGATAACAGAGGTGTCACTTTAAATGGTGTGTACAGAAGCTGATCTGGGATCAGTTTATCATACGGAGCGCGTATCTGATGCAGAGGTTGCATATGAAGGGGGACGATCGACGCACAGTTTTAATGGAAAGAAAGTGAATGCAGACATTTTTTATTAATTTCAGCGTAATTTCAAGATTAAAAATACATGAGAAATATGGAAAAAAATCTTAATGATAGGATAATAGCAGGATAGAATGGTAAAATATGAGATAATCCAGGCAAAAACGGGAGGGTTGACATGTATGAAGTGAACAGGAAGTGTTTGTGGGAAAACAGTTTTGCGAGGGAACGCAAAAACTTTCAAATAAATTTTTTCCTATGTTTTTTTTTCTCCCTCTCATTTTTTTTCTTCCACCCAGTTTTTTTTTCTTCCACCTAGTTTTTTTCCCCACCATCACGTCCCTTCCGGGTCTCCGTAGATTTGTGAAAACAAAAACTGCAAGAAAATGTAGTCCAGGTTACATATTTCTCAGTTCTCAAAAAATGTAGCCCTGGGCACATATTTCCAATCAGCCTGTGTTGGATTTAAGACTTTCTCCAGAATATTAGGTTTATTATAATGTGAATTAAATGTCCTTGCTCTTTTAAACATCACTTGGGAAATAATTGCAAAAGAAAATATCACAAAATAAAAAAAATTCACTCAGTATTTCTTGCCAACTGTATAGTACAAATGTATGGATGCAGGGATTGTCTCAAAAGGTTTTCTGTCCCACATGTTGTTCATCTGTGTTACTTTCTTCCTTATTTCTCTCGTTAGCTGGAGCGAAGCTTTAAGTTCATGCGAGAAGCAGAAGACCAGCTAAAAGTGATCCCGCAGTTCTGTTTCCCTGATGCTAAAGACTGGGCACCTGTGGACAATTTCCCTAGGTATTGAACACACACATGCTTCAAGCTGTGATCATACTGCACTTTTCTCCGCATAGACTTCCATTCATACGCACGTGAATGCCTCAGACTGGAAACGCAAGCTTGTGCGATAAGTTTCGCAGTTCAAGTCTGGTGAACTCTGACGTGCTAAATCAAGCCAATCGAAGACAAAGCATGACCTCTCTAGACGGAAATTTAAATTTATTAATATTAATATTATAATAAAATTATATTAATATATAATATATTAATATATAATAAAATTATTATAATAAATAAAAAAATATTAATTTAATATTTAAAATATGGACCAATCGCTCGCTTTTTCAAATCATCTTGTTTAATCCCGCCCCTTTTCACAGCACTGTACAACAGATTTGTGCATGCTCAAACTCTAATGTGACTGTGTGTTATGCGGTTGTTACTAGATCGGATACGGTTGCGGCCGGAAGTTAACGAGAATTATTTATATTATTTATTAAATTTCCCATTTATTGTATTTTATTAACCCAACCTTAAACCCAAACGTCACAGCACTGTAAAAACAGTAGTTGTACCGAGAATTATTTATGTAATCTTTTAAATTACCCAATAAATTGCATTTTTTTAACGCCTACCCCCATCCCAACCCTAAACCCAACCATCACAGTACTGTAAAAATATGAATTATTGTTATACAGTTGCTGCTCTATTAATGTGCATATTGCACTTCCAGCCGGCTGCGTGTCCGATCTAGACTTTACCGCGTTATGCTGCAGTCACACTAGTGCACAGGTGTCAAACTAAATTAGCCCTAAATCCAAAGCCTAATTAAACACCTCTGATCAAACTAATTGAGTCCTTCAGGCTTGTTTGAAACCTGCAGTTAAGTATGTTAGAGTTTGGTTGGAATTAAACTGAGCAGGGCAGCGGCCCACCAGGAACTGAGTTTGACACCCCTGCACTAGAGTTTGAGCATGCAAAATTCTGTCATACAGCGCTTCGATTAAACAAGATGATTAGACATTTAAAAAAGCGAGCGATTGGCTCATACTTTACATTTCTGTCCAGAGAGGTCATGTTTTGATTTCCGATTGGTCTCATGCAGTCATGTGATGCGGTTTCGCAGGTCAGAGTTCACCAAGCTTTAACTTTGCAACGCAGCGATCTGCGAAACTTGTCGCACGAGCTTGTGTTACGTTACCCGTTTCCAATCTGTTGTATTCCCATGCGTATGAATGGAAGTCTATAGGGCAAAAAGTGCAGCGTGACCGCGGCTTTACTGCCCCACAATAATTATCAGCAGCACATTTGTTGAAATATAATGCTTTATTTTGTGCTGTTTGGCCAGGAATCTGACCAGAACCAGGAAATCAGAGCACATCACACCTGTCCTCAGGTCTTTACACTGGCTCCCAGTTACATTCAGAATAGATGTTAAAGTATTATTACTTGTCTATAAATCACTAAATGGCCTAGGACCTCAATACAATATGCTCACTCAATACAAACCTAACAGATCACTCAGATCTCTAGGATCATATAAACTAGAAATTCCAAGAGTTCAGTCAAAGCAGGGTGAATCTGCTTTCAGCTACTAACAGCGCCCCCTACTGCTGGAATCAGCTTCCAGAAATAATCAGATGTGCTCCAACATTAGACACATTCAAATCCAGACTGAAAACACATCTGTTTAGCTGTGCCTTTACTGAATGAGCACTGTGCTATGTCCGACAGATCGCACTATTGTTCTTTTCTTTTTATTCTTTTATAACCCATTTAACACATTTTTATCTGTTTTTAATCATTCTTATTTGCTTTTTTATTTTCTTATTTGTCTTTTTATTCTTGTTTATGTAAAGCACTTTGAATTGCCACTGTGTATGAAATGTGCTATATAAATAAACTTGCCTTGCCTTGCCTTGTTTGGGAATCAGTTCCTCAATGGGACATGATTTTAAACCTAAACAAATCTGTTCTTTATAGTGAGACATTCTCATTCGTCTTAACCGGAGAAGACGGCAGTCGGAGATTTGGGTATTGTCGACGTTTATTGGTGAGATTTACTCTTTTTGTGTCTTTTTGTAGAAAGCATAAACAGGGTTCCCACAGGATTTTTTTAGAAAGTATTATTGCAGACATTGAAAGTCAGGAAATTGTATTTATTTTTTGTCTAAGTTATGGAATGCCATGAATTTTTATTTGTTGTTTTATGTTACTTTGCATTTATCTAAATAAAATTCAGATGATAAAATGTTATTTTTAATTGCATTCTTTCATGTTTTGCCATTATTGTGGTCTTTTTTTACTGTGACATTTTATTTCTTTCCTGCTTTATAAAACTTATATTGCAGACATTAAAAGTCAGGGAATTTTAGACATTTATTTTTTGTTTAAGATATGGAATATCATGGAATTTGATTTGTCATGTTATATGGTAATGGACTTAAGAAGGAAATAACATGTTTTTTATTCAATACTGCACTAAATATTTGTCACAATCACCAACGATCCAGCCTGTGCAGATCGCAGATCACTGGAGAACTACAAATCTGCCAGCAAAAGAACTACATATTCAGTCATGCACCACCCACACACCTGGCCTAGATCCCCATGATTGCAAACAGACACAGCTGAAGTTGTTCAGGACTAATTACACAGACTATATATATATATATATATATATATACACCTCTCAAACACACACATGTTGCTGAGTCTTGTTGAACTGTATAGTAAACATTACGATGTGTTTGTCTTGCCCTTTGCTTTGCTTACGTTGTATGCTGCCTGCCTTTGTGACCATCTGCCTGTTATTTTGACTACGACTGTCGTTATACATCTGTTTGCTCCTGTGTTGACTGTTGCTTGCCTGACCATCTCTGTCTCAATAAACCTGCATTTGGATCCACACCTCTGTTCTCAGCATCACTTCACGTTACAATATTAAGCACCTAATGTGTTTAAAAAACTACAACATTTTAAACTGACGCGATTATACATCGTCACATGACTTCATTCTGAATACTTTTTGTGTCATTTCATATCTTGATTTGATATTTTGCCAGTCTGGTCAATGGTTTGTGTTTGTGTGTTTTCAGCCCAGCGGTAAAGGAAGGCGTTTACCTGAGGTTTACTGCATTGTCAGCAGATTGGGCTGTTTTGATCTGTTCTCCAAGGTATTTCATCTGCATTTCAGCAAACTCTGTGTGCTTATGCTTTTGCAATATGAAAATAATATGCAAATATATAATGTCAGAGGTAAAATTATCTAGAAGAAACCTGGGGAAGGACATTTATTAATTGAATCAATGCAATCAAAGGATTATTAATTGAATCAATGCATTTTTATTGCAATAATAAACTGAACAACGCTTGTTTACTGGAATGTTATCATTATTTCCAAAGGTGTTAAATGATTACTGAGTGTTAGTAATAATATATAAATACTCATTCATTCAGCTACAGTGGAATGAACCGCCAACTTATCCAGCATATGTTTTACACAGTGGATGCCCTTTCAGCTGCAACCCAGTAATGGGAAACACCCATACACACCGAAATGCACTCATACACTATGGCCAATTTAGTTATTACCCAATTCACCTGTACTGCATGTGTTTGGACTGTGGGGGCAACCGGAGCACCCAAAGGAAGCCCACGCGAACACAGCGAGAACATGCAGACTACACTCAGAAATGCCAACTGACCCAGCCAGGACTTGAACCAGCGACCTTCTTGCTGTGAGGCGACAGTGTTAACCACTGAGCCACCACGCCGCCCCGGAGCTCAAAGATGACATGTGTATTTCCGTCTGCTGTAGATCCTAGATGAAGTTGAGAAGAGACGGGCCATTTCTCCAGCGCTGGTCCAGCCATTTATGAGAGGAATCATGGAGGCTCCGTTTCCAGCGCCGGGACGAACCATCAGCATCAAGAACTTCCTCCCGGGTTCAGGAACAGAGGTCAGAATCAAGCCTTGGCATGTGTCAGAAAACACTGAACATCTCCACAGAGCAGCTGAAGGTGTGTGTGTGTGTGTGTGTGTGTGTGTGTCAATCTGCAGGTGATAGATCTGTGCCGGCCCTCAGATTCCCGTCTGGAACATGTGGATTTCGAGTGTTTGTTTTCCTCTCTGAGCTTACGTCTGCTTCTGCGGGTCTTTGCTTCTCTTCTGCTGGAGCGACGGGTCATCTTTACTGCAGATAAACTCAGGTTTGAGTCTCTTATTATGTTGAACTGCTTCAATAATCTAGTTGAATATTCGGTCTGTGATACTTATTGAAAAATAGAACACTGTTTGAATTTGACTACATCAATCAGTTCATAGAAGTTTTGGAATGTCATGGAATTTTATGGAATGGAATGTGTTCCAAAAAAAAAGCATAATTATTGACACAAAAGATGAAAGGACTGTGTTTTTTCTTTTTTTAAGAATAAGATATTATTATGATTCATTATTAGTTATTACAGTCATTATTATTGATTTCGCTGTTGCCCTCACAGAATATTCAGAATCCGAATCAGATCAGTTTTATTGCCAAGTGTGCTTCACACACACAAGGAATTTGTTTTGGCAACAGAAGCTTTCAGTGTACATAAAGTGACGAGTGACAACACAAAATTAAATACAAGAAAGAAAAGGCAATAAACATTAAACAGAGATGCAGTTAGTCAAAAAGATCTGGATGTTGAATTGTATGTACAGATATGTTGTAAATATACAGGTTATAAGGTGCTGTGTACAAGTGCGTATGAGAAAGTATTGCACGTTTATTGCACAGTAGGGGAATATTTAACTGTTCATGAGGTAGATGGCCTGAGGAAAGAAACTTTTCCTGTGTCTGGCTGTTTTTGTGCTTGGTGCTCTGTAGCGCCGACCAGACGGTAACAGTTCGAACAGGTAGTGTGCTGGGTGTGAGGCATCCAGAGTGATTTTACGAGCCCTTTTACTCACTCTGGAAGAGTACAGTTCTTGAAGTGTAGGAAGGGTAATGCCAGTGATTCGTTCAGCAGTCCGGACTATTCGTTGTAGTCTACGGAGGTTGGTTTTGGCAGCTGAGCTGAACCAGACGGTGATTGAAGTGCAGAGGATGGATTGGATGACAGCTGAGTAGAACTGTACGAGCAGCTCCTGTGGCAGGTTAAACTTCCTCAGCTGATGAAGGAAGTACAGTCTCTGCTGGGCTTTCTTTACAATGGAGTCTATGTGAATGTCCCACTTCAGATCCTGTGAGATGGTGGTGCCCAGGAACCTTAATGACTCTACTGCAGCCACAGTGCTGTTCATGATGGTGAGTGGGGGGAGTGCAGGGGGGTTTCTCCTAAAGTCCACTATCATCTCCACTGTTTTGAGCGTGTTCAGCTCCAGGTTGTTGTATCTGCACCATAAAGCAAGCCGCTCCACCTCCTGTCTGTATGCAGACTTGTCACCGTTCCGGATGAGGCCGATAACAGTAGTGTCATCCGCAAACTTCAAGAGCTTAATGGAGGGGTCTTTTGCAGTGCAGTCGTTTGTGTACAGGAAGAAGAGCAGTGGGGAGAGTTCAATATTTGAACAAATTCAAATATTGTTTCTATCTTCACAAACTTCACTATTATTATTATTATTATGACTATAATTATGACATAACTGTTATTTCCATTCTTCTATTGCACAAGTGTCAAATCCAGTTCCCGGAGGGCCGCAGCTCTGCACAGTTTAGTTCCAACCCTGTTTCAACACACCTGTGAATGACTCAATTAGTTTGATTAGTGTTTAATTAGGGTTAAAGCTAAACTGTGCAGAGCTGCAGCCCTCCAGAAACTGGATTTGACACCTGTGTTCTATTGGTTTGTGTTCAGTTGTTACGGTATAACTTTCCATTTACCAAAATTACATTTGTCTATAACATGTTGTTATAATTATTTTTTATATAAATATATTTTTAAGTATTATTATTGTTATGACTACAATTATGACATTACTGTAATTTCCATTCTTGTTCTATTGGTTTATAAGTTTTGTTGTTACTGTATTGTATATTTTGCACATTTAATAAAATAAAAAAGTTTATTCCAGACATTAAAAGTCAGGGATTTCTTTTAGATATATTTAATAATTAATATATTATATATAATTTATATATTATTTTTAAATCATCGAATAGCAGGGATTTTTTTTGTACTGTTACTTTGTATTTATCAAAATTACATTTGTCTAAAACATGTTTTTTATGGCGTTGTTATAATAATGTTTAATATAAGTATTATTATTATGACTATATGACATCACTCTCATTTCCATATGTGTTCAGCTTTTACTGTATATTGTATGTTTTGCACACTTTAGTAAATAAAAAAAAGTTTATTCCATACATTAAAGGTTAGGGAATTTTTTTTGCTATATTTTATCATTTACTTATTATATAGAATTTATAAATTATTTTCAAATTAGATTAAATTAGATTAGATTCAACTTTATTGTCATCACACATGTACAAGTACAAGAAAACGAAATGCAGTTTAGGTCTAACCAGGAGTGCAATAGCAGCAAGTGGCAAGTGCAGGATACAGGTATAAGTTATAAAGTGCAGTTTTAGAAAAACTATGGTGATATTTACAAATGGATGTACTATGAACATTATATACAGGTTGTATTAGCTATGAACAGATTTACAATAGATGGATAAATGTACAGGTTGCTATTAATATTCAGAAGTGTGTAGATAGATAAAAATAATTACAAATGTATATGTACAGTGGTTGTGTATATAATTACAAATGTACATGTGCAAAGAGTATGTACAATTCAAATAAATTAATATGTGCAATTAAAAAAATTAAATAAAATAAGCAAATGTTAAATAGTGCACTGATTATGAGGAGTCTGAGTTATGAGGAGAGTGGGGGGTTTATTAGGGGGGCAAAAGAGTCAGTGGAGGGCAGAGTTCAAAAGAGAGACAGCTCTGGGGAAAAAGCTGTTCTTTAGTCTGCTGGTTTTTGTCCGGGGGAGCCTGAAGCGCTGGAGCAGGGTAAGAGGAATCTTTAAGAGCACTGCGTGCTCTGCGCAGACAGTGTTTCCTCTGGATGTCCTCTATGGCTGGCAGTGTGGTCCTTGTGATGCATTGGGCAGTTTTCACCACCCAGTGCCTTGCACTCAGCAAAAGAGCAGCTTCCATACCAGACTGTGACACAGTTGGTCAGGATGCTTTCTATTGTGCAGCGGTAGAAGTTCACCAAGACAGCTGATGACAGCTGGTTCTTCTTCATGGAGTCATTAAATAGCAGGGATTTTTTTTCTACCTGTACTTTCCATTTATCAAAATGACATTTTTATATTACACGTTTTTATGGTGTTATTATAATTATTTTTAATATAAGTATTATTATTATGACTATAAATTATGACTTCTTGTTTTATTGGTTTATGAGTATATATATAT
>CAIGQZ010035066.1:8479878-8492675 GCA_903798205.1 Danio tinwini
TATACTATACTATACTATACTATACTATACTATACTATACTATACTAAAAAGACTAACATCCTATACTGATGAATTTTTTGAGAATATCCGCCTGATCTTTTAATGAGCCATATCAGAGTTTATAAGTGTAAGAGTTCATTGCATTCTGGGATACAGCACTCCTGTCTTATGATTATATAGCACATTTTGTCAGACACACACCGCATACTGCGAGTGTAATACAGATAGTGTGCTTTTAGGATCAAGGCCAGATCTCCAAAACTATTTTCAGCAGTTTGACCTCTGACTTCTCAAATCTAACACCTCATCAGGACTAATGCGGGAAGGAAAGCAGGCCAATAAAATCTAGGATGTGCTGTGAATATTCTATATATACACATGAGGGATCAGCAAAAGATCAGGATTGAGGAGCAGACGCCGGATGCATCGCTAATATTTCTCCTTATAATAGCAGCAAAAGGGGAAAAAATGGCTGAGATCGCCACTGTTGGAGGAAATGACATCACTGTGTCCTCTGCTCTCTTTTAGGTCCTGGTGGTTGACCTCGGCAGCAGTCGTTTCCTGCGACAGGTACAGAATGAAGATAAATATGGATTTATCTTAAGATTTGAAAAGTTGTGTTTTAGTTATGACTTTTTTGGGGGGGATTTCTGAGCCAAAAAAAACATTTAAATTTTTAGAATAGTTTTAAAAGTAAAGGAGCTGAAAACAAAACAAAATCAAAACAATTAATCTATTATTAATGCGTTTCTAGAAGTTTTATGATGCAATTTTAATTAGAACAACTCGGTCTGTCATATTGTGCATCCACTGAAGGATGTAGAAAATATTATTTAAATAAATAGTATATAAACATTTGCATATTCGTCAATGATATAACTGGAAAACATAAATAAATAAATAAATAAATAAATAAATAAATATCATAGTGAAGTAGACCAAAAGATCCTCAAAAGCTAGACGTCATGCTGAGGTCCAGATTATTTTCTTTTTATACAGTTGAAGTCAGAATTATTCGCCCCCCTTTGAATTTTATTTTCTTTTAAAAATATTTCCTAAATGATGTTTAACAGAGCAAGGAAATTTTCAAAGTATGTCTGATAATGTTTTTTCTTCTGGAGAAAATCTTATTTGTTTTATTTTGGCTAGAATAAAAGCTGTTTTTAATTTTTTAAAAAACATTTTAAGGTCAAAATTATTAGCCCCTTTAAGCTATTTTTTTCCCGATAGTCTACAGAACAAACCATCTTTATACAATAACTTGCCTAATTACCCTAACCTGCCTAGTTAACCTAATTTACCTAGTTAAGCCTTTAAATTTCACTTTAAGCTGTATAGAAGTGTCTTGATAAATATCTGGTCAAATATTATTTACTGTCATCATGGCAAAGATAAAATAATGTTTAGAAATGTGTTGAAAAAATCTTCTCTCTGTTAAACAGAAAACGGGGAAAAAATAAACAGGGGGGCTAATAATTAAGGAGGGCTAATAATTCTGACTTCAACTGTGTGTGTATATATATATATATCATTTATTTATCGATTTACTTTTTCAAATAATTACAATTTTTTCAGACAGGGTTATGCAGTTTTATATTTAGTTTTTTCTTAATAATAAAAAACCTTCATTTTAAACCTACATGATCTGTTTACTTGTGTATTATCTGACTAATATTAAAGAAAAGGAAATTAGTAAGGGGGGCTAACACTTTTTCACATCACTGTCTATGAAAAAAAAATGTATATATATATGGTTATGAATGTATATTATGGGTTCTTATAAAATGGTAAAAACTCGTCTTTTTATGATAGCGTTTTTGTCCCAATTATTTTTACTATTGGACTTCTTTTACTGTAATGTTTTCATCCCTACTCCGGTTTGATGTGTTTGTTCTGTATTATGCTTGATGTAGTGCTTTGGGTGTATGAAAATCGCTGTATAAATACAATGCATTATTATTATCATTATTATTATTATTAATGCTGTTTTTGCGTTTGCTGTTCCAGATGGATGATGAAGACTCAATTCTGCCTCATAAACTTCAGGCGGCACTCGAACATGTGTTGGAGCGGAGGAAGGAGTTCGCCTCTGACCTGGCGGATAATCTTAGTGGTGAGGAGCTGGGATTATTATATATATCTCACATTTCTATTGTTTCTTGTGAATTATGAATTGTTTTTTCACAAAAGTGACTTATTACAATCCTGCAATTTTTTTTCTCACTAATTGAATTTATGTTTTGCAATTCTGACTTTTACATTTTCTAATGCAATTCTGACTTTTCCCTCCTCAATTTTTAATTTGTTTAGATTCCAAAAAAATAATAAAAACATTAAAAATTCTTACTCTGCAGTTCTGTTTAGTTTTAATAATTTTTTGGTGCATGTAGTATTTTCCTATTGTTTTTCTTTAACTGTTATAATTCTGAGAGTTGTGAGTTAAACAAAAACTTTTGAGGAAAGAGTCACAACTGCATAAGAAAAATAAAAAATGAATGTAAAAAACATCAGAAATGCAAGGCATAAATTCAATTGTGCGGATAAAAATCAGAAATGCTAAGAAAAAGTCAGATATGCAAAATATAAACCCACAATTTAGTAAAAATATATATATAAGAAAGTCAGAATTGCATGAAAATGTTCAATGCAAAAAAATATAAATAAAAAAATTAATCAGAATTGCAAAAGAAATTTAGAAATGCAGAGAAAAATCTGAATTGTGAAAAATCTGAACTGTGAGGGGACAAAAATGACAATGAACATATAAAATGACTTTAGAAATATAATTGGTCCAATTTAAATCTTTCACATTTTTTTCAATTACTTTTGCCTTCTACATTGCTTAAGGCAGAGGTGCCCAAATTTATGAAGGGCCAAAAACCAAACTTGATTGAGGCTAGTGGGCCGAAGGTAAATATAGTTGCCATGGGTAATTTCCTAGTTTATTTAATAATGTTTAAAAAAAAGACTAGAAAACCTTGCTTTATATTAACTAATACAGTTTTTTTTACTATTAATAATGAACGTATTTATAATAAAAACAAAACAATCTCATTTATAACAGAATTACACTAGTGTTTGGCCTTGATTTGCTTCCCGATGTCTTCTGTATAGTCCTCTATCCGTCGAGTGACAGTATTTACATTTTTAAAAAATCAGATTCATTAACAACATTTAAACGAAACATTTAATTTCAGTTTGCTTTTTGTAGCTCAGCAATAAAACAAACAAAAAAGCTTACATCAAATTAGAAATGATGATCTATTTTAACGAACTAGGCGCAAAGTCTAAAGCGCATGGCGCAAAAGCATTAAGGGCGTGTCTGAATCCACTTTTGCTATTTTTAGGATGGAAAATACGCTCTGCGCCCTGGCACATGGTCTGACAGGGTTGTGCTTATTCTCTTAATGAATTATGGGTGTGTTTTGAGCATAAACCAATCAGAGTCTCATCTCACATTCCCTTTAAGAGTCAGTTGCGTCGCGCCATGGCGCATTTGCTATTTACATGATGGACTTTGTAAGTGTAAAAACTGAACGCTTCACTAGTGAGAAAACAGAGCATCTGCGGTGCGAGGATAAAGAACAAGCCTCCTCAATTCAGCCTCTTTTCTTTCTCTTTCTCTCTTTCATGGATAAGGAAACAGTGTTGTATGCGCTCCGCTGAAGACATCCAATAGCCGACATATTTAATTTTGTTTGTTAAGCGCAAAGATTTGTTCTAATATCCAGCAAATGAACAATAATAATGAAGTGTGGACACTGAGTTGTTTCCACAACAAGTCCTATGCCCCATATAGTACAAAACCTGACAGGCGGACAAATTTAAGCTTGTTTTTAATAAAACAAATATAAATATACATATAATAAATAATACTGCTAATAATAATAATACTAGTTTTAATAGTTCACAGATTCAAATTGTCATGAATAAACTGAAAAAGCCCCCCGACGTGAAGAAGGCATGGAGGCAGTGTTTTTTATATTATGTAGAAAATAATAATTTTTGTAATATTTTAATCCTTTAATTTTTTCATTTGTAAAGATGTGTATTGCTGTACATCCTGTGTTGATTAAGCAATGTGTAAGCGTTTAAGGCGCACAAATATTGCGCTCTGCTCTGGACTTTAGACCTGCTTTCAGCTGGTCTATTGCACATTTTTGCGAATTTTAGCTCCTCAAAATAGCCAACAATGCTCCCTAACACACCTCTTTTCTAGACCAGCACACCCATGGGTCCACAAAGTGGCGCAGATGGATTTACTTTTTAAACAACATGGCGCAAAATAGAAAAATTACTGTTGCGCTGGTCTGAAAATAGCAACACGTTGTGGCAAACATGTCTTGTGCGTTATTGCGCCGGGTGTATAATAGGGCCCTGTGGCATTCGCCCCAAGCCTCTCCGTCATACTCACTTCTCCTTTCAGATGAGATAGTGGGCCAAATCAAAGGTTACAATGGGAAAACCTAGTTTGGGCATTTCTGGCTTATGGGGACTAATATAAATGAAAATTAATGAAAATTTTATGAAAATTAATTAAAAAATTCAAAACTGCTTTTATTTAAGCCGAAATAAAACAGATAAGACTTTCTCCAGAAGAAAAACATCTGATATACTGTGAAAAATGTATTGCTCTGTTAAATTACTTACTTGAGAAATATTTGAAAAAATAAATATTTCATTACATATCACAGGAAAGGCTAATAATTTTGCGCTTAACTGTGTATATTTTTTTTCAGTTTTTCTTTGAATGCACTAGTCAGTTCCTGATCATTTAGGTAATGCTTCCTCATTTCTCTCCCGCTAGAGCCGGTTTGTCTGAGTTCAGTAGTGTCAGAGGCATTTGTGCGTTTTTTCGTGGAGATCGTGGGACATTATTCCCTTTTCATGGGTGGCAGTGATCGAGATGAAGAGTCTTCGGCCTCGTCTTCCTCTTCTCCCACTCCTTCATCTTTCCAGCGCGAGGCGTTTCGTAAAGCTGTCTCCTCTAAAAGCCTGCGCAGGTTCCTAGAGGTCTTCATGGAGACGCAGATGTTTGCTGGGTTCCTGCAGGAGAGAGAGCTGCGGAGGCAGGGCCTGAAAGGTTGGACTGGGTTGTGTTTTTTTAAGTTATGAATCTTGGGAGGATCAAATAAGTGTTTAATTGCTGCATTGTGTTTTGGACAGGTCTGTTTGAAGTGAGGGCTCAGGATTATCTGGATTCTCTGCCCGGCGGCGAGAACAGAGGAGTCAACAAGTTCCTCAAAGGTTTAGGTAAAGGCTGTTTCTTAATATGCGTTTTTCTGCGATCTTGTGTCCTTGTGTTCTCGTGTAGCGTCATCATCAAGACCGCAAGAACGGAGGACGCGTGAAACTTCCCGCATGTGTTCTTGATATCGAGGACGCATGAATGCAGACTTAAGCACCGAACTCACTCTAGAAGTCCCAGAAGTCTTTGCGACTAGGGATGTGCACATCTTGAGTATCGATATAACTAAATGTTCTAGTTAAAATACATATAATACACTCTAAAAAGTACCCACAAGTACATCAGATTTACATTTTAAACACATAGGCGAATTAGAAGGGTTAAATAGATGTCTGCGGTTAGGGGAGATATGGAGTCTGTGTATTATTTTATATTGTATTTTTCTTGTACGTGTACAAACAGATATTTTCTTAGCATTAGACCAAATATCATCCCATGTTTCCTCATCAATATCAAAAACCTTAACGTGTAATTTAATAAATACACACACATACACACACACACACACAGCTTATATGCAAAATAAATAGTATGTATTAAATATTATATATTGTCATCATGCCAAAAATTTGTTGTTAAAACTATTTATTATTGAGTTAAAAAACTGAGTGCTTTAGTGTCCCGCCAGTGACAATGTGCAGCCATATCGCACTGCTATGAGTGTGATATTGTGTTTATACAACAGTTTGATGGCATAATCGTGTATATAAAGAAGAAAATCAAACACGGAGAGTCTCAAAATCCTTTTGTACAAGGAACTACTTTCTTTAGTCATTCATTCACATCTGCAGCTGACGTCAGAACAGCAGAAGTTGCTACTTCACGTCACTTTAGAGCTAGTGTTTGAATGATTCTCTAGCGTAATGTCTAAAGTGATGACAAAGCAGCTGATTTTGCTCACGTTTAAAGGGCACCTAGGTTACCACTTTTTCCAGATTTAATATAAGTCTTTTGTGTCTCCAGAATGTGTCTGTAAAGTTTCATCTTAAAACACCCATCAGATTTTTTATTATGCCTGTCATAAGTTTCTATTTTGTAGCATTTAGCATCAGCTAGCGTTTTTTGTGTACTGCGCCTTTAAGGCTAGTCTTTCACACCCACCGTCTCCATGTGCCTGGCAGCGGCTCCCCCGGCTGCGTCAGACAACAGACAAACACGAAGGAATAAGATCTCACGTAACGTTTGTGAGGAAAAACTACAGTAAGAACTTTACCAATGAGTATTTGATGCCTGTTGTGGAGTTGCAAGGATGAGTCACACACAATGTCGTTACAAAGTTCACGCACACACACACAAATACACACACACACACAGCGCTGACAGGCGCACACACAGACAGCGCGTTTAGCTTTGCACTGTTTTTGCATGCAAATGTGACAGGATACAGGTTAATCTCCACTGCTGTATGGATATCTGTTATGTTAATGTACAAAATAAACCTGATTTAACGTCCACAAACCGGGATTGAAGCGTTTTCTATTTGTTCTGACACGCGGCTGTGCTGATGAAGTATATCTGAAGTAAATCACTGTAATTCATTACACACATGCACTGTTTTAAAACATGTTAAACTTGTAAAACTCACTCTTGATCACATTTGATGATGATTGATGATCCTAGCAAACTGAACAGACTTTTATTTACGGTTGCTTAGTGTGCGCACGTCCTGGTCCTGTGTCTGGTTGATATGATTATACATGTTACTACAGAGACATGTTAATACGCAGCTGTCAATCAATTCGGTGGGCGGGGGGACCGCACTCCTACGTCAAGTTGCGGTCGATCTCAAAACCGCTCCAATTGGTCCACCGTTTTTATGTTGTTAAATTTAAAAAAAGCACTGGGTGTGTTTATATCACCCCAATATGACGCTCTATACACCACACATACACATATGTCTGTCCAAACAGCTTGAAAAGGAGATTTTTCACCATAGGTGCCCTTTAAAGATTATAAGGCTGAACGGCATGAAATGCCATCAATTTACAGAGATTTCCCAGTATTTATCTGTTGCAATCAGGAGATTACAATAATTAACCCTGAAAAAGCCAAAGCAAAGCAAACACTACCAGATTACTATGGTGTACAGTAAATACAGCACTACAACATACAAAAGAGAGAGATCCACTTAAAATGACACTCACCATGATTTGATCTGCTGTTTTTCCTCCTCTGAGGACTTATTATGCTGTCTCTTTTGCCATCTTGTGGTGGAACGTCAACTGTCTTTGCTCTGCTTAGTATGTACGGCTGATCGCCGCACTGAATCTCCGAAATTATAAATATTGAAATTATCCTTATAAATAAACTGCATGGTTGCAATCTAAACAACTATATTCTTGTCTAAAAAAGCATCAAAATTACATTATATTGTCCAAAAGCTGCAATATTTGTCAAACTGTAGTGAGCTGCTGTCACTCTATGTGGGTGAAGTAATACAGGCTGTACGAGTTCTGATATTTCAGAATATTGCACGGCTATCATATATCGTATTCCACAATGCAATCCGACTTTGATAATGCTGAATTTCACCTTTACTAAATGGCTAAAACAAAAACATTAAATAACATTAGACTAAAAATGCACAATAGCGTTTGACAAAATATTGCTCAACCATTCGATTGCATTTAATATAAAGTGAGTTTAATTCAGTGTTTGTGATGTAAATAAAGCAATTTCTGAGCATCTCTTTTTTTTCTTACAGGACACAAGATGAAATTCCTGTCCAAAAAGTGAAAAGTCGACTAGCACATTCCCTCTGACTGACCGAGAGGATGAACAGAGACCAGGGAAGAAACTGAGGACCAAAGGCAATGGAAAACACTGTACAGAAGCAAAAACGGTGCATTTCCAGAGCCCCAAACTACAAGACCTTATTGAAACCCACTAACAGAAGCGGTCAGGATGCTCCATGTACAGTTTTAAACTCATTTTCAGACATTTTTAAATGATAGAAAACAACTTCTTCTGCGACAGGAGGCTATAAATTAATTTATATACTTTCTAGAAATGATAAGACTCTTCATTAAAATGATCATCAATATGGCGCTAGTTGTTATAGTCTATTTATCGTAGATCCACTGTGGGTTATTTTTTTTTTGAGGAAACGATCACGCCACTGTGACTGAATGAAGTTTCGGTTTCTGTTTAAAATAAATAGAATCTGGGAAATGTTCTAGAATTCTAAAAAGATTCTGAAGTGGAAGCAGATCAAAGAGTTGGAGATCAGAGATGCATTTCAGGAACACCACTAGAGTTATTATCCACTTGACTGTTTAAGTGTGCTTAATAAACAGCTTTCAGTATTATTTGATCAGTCTGCAGAATTGATTTCTTCTGTCCAGCTCACTCACTTTTGATTCAGTTCAACTTGATTCAATTCAGTCTGATTTGATTTAATTAAACTCAAATCAATTCAATGCATTAAATTCAATTTGATTTATTCATTCATTGCCTTTTCAACTTAGTCCCTTTATTAATCTGGGGTCGCCACAGCGGAATGAACCGTCAACTTATCCAGCATATGTTTTACGCAGCGGATGCCCTACCAGCTGCAACCCATCACTGGGGATCAATTTGATTTATTGCAACTTAAAACTTGATTTGGTTCAATTTAATTTTGATTCAGTTTGATTTGATTTAATTCAACTCAATTTGATTCGATATGATTCAATTTGATTTAATTAAATTTGATTTGATTCAATTCAATTTGTTTACATTAGATTCAATTCAACTCAAAATGATTTAATTTGATTTGATTAAATTTAATTTTGATTCAGTTTGATTTGATGTATTTCAACTCAGTTAGATTCAATTTGATTAATTGATTCATTAATTTTCCTTCGTAGTCCCTTTATTCATCAGGGGTTGCCACAGCGGAATGAACCGCCAACTTATCCAGCATGTTTTACACAGATGCCCTTCCAGCTGCATCCCAGTACTGGGAAACATCCATATACACTCATTCACACACATACACTATGGCCTATTTAGTTCAACAATTCACCTATAACACATGTGTTTGGACTGTAGGGGAAACCGGAGCACCCGGAGAAAACCCACGCCAACATGGGGAGAACATGCAAATTCCACACAGAAACACCAACTGACCCAGCCAGGACTTAAACCAGCGACCTTCTTGCTGTGAGGTGACATGCTAACCATTGAGCCACCGCGTCGTCCTCAATTGAATTAAACTCAAAATCATTCAATTTGATTCGATTCGATTAAGTTTAATTCAATTCAATTTGATTTGATTCAATTATAAGCAAATCAAATTTAAGTCAACTCAAAATGATTTAATTCAGTTTGACTCATAATAATGTGTGTTTTCTATATTTATTATGTATATGTGATACACACGCATACATAAAAATTAACCTTTACAAAAATTGTCACATAGATATTTCAATTCATATATAATTTGTATCATATAAAACGTTTATTTTGGATGTGATTCATCTTTGCCAGCACTAATTATTATTATTATTACTTCCCCAAATCAGTCATAAAGAAAACTAAAGAAAATATACACACTGACCTGCTTTCCTGTGCACAGTGACTTCAGCGTCATGTTCATTAGATGTCCCTGTTAATGTCTTCTATCATCATGCTCTGTAAGTTGAGTGTGTTTGAGCTGCAGTTCTGCGGGTGTCCTCTGGAGGGCTCCACAACCTGCTGGACAAACAACAACCTGTTGGATCTTCAGTAACGAAAACTTTTTTTTCTGTGTGCAAACTTATTACTATTTGCATTGCTCTTACAAAAAGACCGAATCTATGCTTCCACGTTTTTCTGACAAATCTGATGGTTATTTCTTAGATTACCGTGTAATGTAAATATCTTGCTAATAGGACAGTGATAATCATTCAGTACGCTCAATAAAACGGCATTTGCTGTTTGCTCAACTTATTTAAAATAAGCTGAAACTAGTGTTGTTTTTTTGGGGAGACAAGTATCAACAGATGATATGATCTCTGTGCTATGTGTAGTATAGTGACGAGTGTTTACCCTTAAAATGTTGCACTGTTAGTAGAAAAGTGGTATCATTAGTAAACAAAAAACTTTAATAATGTACAATGGGATGCTAAGAAATATATAATATTCAAAATATTAAATACCACTAGTTATAAATGAAAGATACCTTCATATTAAAATTAATACTTTCATTAAATAACTTAATATCTGATTATTAATAGCAACCAGTAGATATATTCATCTATTGTAAATCTCTGTTCATAGGCAATCAAGCTGTGTACCTCCATCTGTAAATATCACCATAGTTTTACACACTTTTTAGGTACACTTTAATTTAATTCAACTCAAAATGATTCTGTTTGACTTGGTTCAATTCAATTTTGATTCCAATTGATTTGATTTAAATCAACTCAATTTGATTTGATACGATTCAATTTGATTTAATTAAATTCAATTACATTCAATTAAACTCAAAATTATTCAGTTTGATTTGATTTAATTCAATGCAATTGAATTTGATTTAATTAAATTTAATTACATTCAATTCACCTCATTTCCCAGAGATGGGTTGCGGCTGGAAGGGCATCCGCTGCGTAAAATCGTGCTGGATAAGTTGGCGGTTCATTCCGCTGTGGCGACCGCAGATTAATGAATGGACTAATCCGAGATGAAAATGAATGAATGAATTCACCTCAAAATTATTTAATTTGATGTGATTTGATTTGATTCAATTCAATTTTGATTCAGTTTGATTTGATTTATTTCAATCAATTTGATTCGATTCAATTTAATTTGATCGAATTAAGTTAAAATTGATTCAATTCAGCTTAAAATGATTCAATTTAATTTGATTAAATTCAATGCAATTCAATTCTATTTGCTTTAATTAAATCCAATTACATTCAATTCACTGCAAAATTATTCAATTTGATGTGATTTGATTCAATTTAATTTTGATTCAGTTTAATTTGATTTAATTAAACTCAATTTGATTCCATTCAACTTACTTTGGTTGAATTAAGTTCAAATTGATTAAATTCAACTTAAAATTATTAAATTTTATTTGATTCAATTCAATGCAATTCCATTTGATTTGATTCAATTCAATTTGCTTAAATTCAATTCAATTCAACTCAAAATAATTTAACTGGATTCAATTCAATTTTAATTCAGTTTAATTTGATTTAATTCTACTCAATTTGATTTGATTCAATTTAATTTGATTGAATTAAGTTAAAATTGATTCGATTTAAAATTATTCAATTAGATTCAATGCAATTCAATTAAATTAGATTCAATTAAATTTGTTTAAATTAATTCAATTCAATTTAACTCAAAATGTTTTAATTTGATTTGATTGAATTCAATATTAATTCAGTTTGATTTTATTTATTTCAACTCAACTTGATTGAATTAAATTAAATTTGATCGATTGATTCATTAATTTTCCTTCAGCTTCGTCCCTTTATTTATCAGGGGTTGTCACAGTGGAATGAACCGCCAACTTATCCAGCATTTGTTTTACACAGCTGATGCCCTTCTATAATCTTATAATTGCACTTTATAACTTATACCTATATCTAAACTGCATTATGTTGCCTTGTACTTGTACATATTGACAATAAAGTTGAATCTAATCTTACTAATCTAATATTGGTTAATGATTACCCTAATTCATTCATTAATTTTTCTTTGGCTTAGTCTCTGATTTATCAGGGGTCACCACAGTGGAATGAACTGCCAATTGCTCTGGCATGTTTTTTTTAAGCAGCGGATGCCATTTTGTTTTTATTTTAAAACACTTTTTTTAGTACTTTTGTCGTTATTATTGTTACTTCCACATCACTGTCATGAAGAAAACAAAGGAAAATAAACACTCAGGATTAAAATAATAGTAATGCATTTAATATAATGTTTATTTTAATATTTATAACAACATTTTTGTAACCGCAATATTATTATTAAATGCACTGGAACAGAAAGAACACACAAAACACACAAATTATTAAATATAAAATCTATTTCAGATGTTAAATAAAACACCAAACACCAAAAGATGTTAGATGTTTGTTTGTACCATTTTGAATCTTTTTCCAAACATGTTCCCAGTTTTAATAACTAGTTATTTTTTCTTTGCCATGATGACAGCACATAATATTTGACTAGATATTCTTTAAGACACTAGTATTCAGCTTAAAGTGACATTTAAAGGCTTAACTAGATTAATTAGGTTAACTAGGCAAGTTAGAATAATTAGGAAGTCATTGGAAAACAGTGGTTTGTTCTGTAGCCAACACACGCACACGCACACGCACACACACACACACACACACACTTAATTACTTATTACTTAATTTTTTCAGCCAAACTAAAATAAATAAGTTACGGAAGAAAATATAATAGCGACAAATCCACAGGAGAGCTAATAATGTTGTGTTCAGTTGTGTGTATATTGGTCATATCATAAAGAAAGCGTGTGTGTTGTGTGTCAGGACAGTTATCTGCTGTCTGTTGATTGTGTCCGCACACACACACACACACACACACACACACACACACACACACACACAC
>CAIGQZ010035066.1:8492685-8513536 GCA_903798205.1 Danio tinwini
ACACACACACACACACACACACACACACACACACACACACACACACAGCTGTCCCTCACACTGACCAGAACAATGTGAATCCCTCTGGATCCAGGCGCGTTTCCTCTTCTCTCCACACCGAGTCTGTCGCTTTTCCTCTGGAAAAAAAGCCGGACCTCCCTCCACACCTCCTCCTCCTCCTCCTGTCCGCTCCTCACGCCAGAACTGCGGACAATTCCTCAAATTCCAGCCTTCCTCGCGCGCTTACACACACTCGAGCAGATATTTACCGCCAAAACACCTCACGCAGGTAAGACTTTCATTTATTTACCTCACTGTTTATCAAAGTTAATGAATGTTACACAGAGAAAAGAGCGCGAGTTTTCTCCTCACCCGAAACGGGAGCTTAATCTGACACTTGATGACGAAATGTGATGTAACAATGGAATATTTGGAATTACCGGAATTCCCGCGTTCTGTTTTTGTGCTTTCCCGCGAAACTTTGCGAGGAACTTTAACCGCGTCAGAAGCGCGCGGCCGCTCAGTGGGAGCTCATCCCTGCTAGAATTATGGAGATTACAAACTTCACATTCATACTGTAAATAATGTCTGCAGGTGTTTTCTCTTCTGGTCAACCAGTTTAATAAGTTATTTAAATGCATAAAATATGGTGGGGGAATATAAGGAATTTGATTTATAATTGTGGAATTCGTTGTGTAGCCTATGTATGTATCATGCCTGCATTTATTTATCCTGTATGCATATATGCATACATTTATTTATTTCGTGACATTTGTTACAAAATGCCTTATTACTTATTATTATTATTATTTAACATATTAAATGTGTAAAAGACCCTAACATTTGTTACACAAAACAACATTTTTTAAATATTTTATTATTTTTATGTGTAGATTTACTTAATATTTTAAATAAATTTTATTAAATTTTATTTTATTTTATTAGTCAAAGGTTTTGGGCAAATGTTCTTATTTTAATATGTTGTTAATTTATTTTGTTAATATTATTATTGTTGTTAAGAATAACAATAATATTATGAAAGTTATATTTATTTTTTGCAATAGGATTTAAGCATCTGTTTGTTCCAGTATTTTTACATTTATTTATTTATTTTTTATTTATGTATTTATTTTTTATTATTATTAATTCAATTTAATTCAATTCATCTTTATTTGTATAGCGCTTATACAATGTAGATTGTGTCAAAGCAGCTTCACATGGAAGTTTATAGTGAATGTAAACAGTGTCAGTTCAGTTTTCAGTGTTTAAGTTAAGTTCAGTTTAGCTCAGTTCAGTGTGGTTTAATAATCACTACTGAGAGTCCAAACACTGAGGAGCAATTCCATCGATGCGCAGCTCTACAGATCCCGAACCATGCAAGCCAGTGGCGACAGCGGCGAGGAAAAAACTTCACCAATTGACGAAAGTGAAGAATTTAAAAAACCTCGAGAGAAACCAGGCTCAGTTGGGCACGACCATTTTTCCTATGGCCAAACGTCTTGTGCAGAGCTGCAGTCTAGGCACAGTAGCTGGACCTCCGCGAAGACACGTCTGTCCTAATTATTATTATTATTATTATTATTATTATTATTATTATTATTATTATTTTCATACCTTAACATTTGTACACAAAACAAGACATTTTATTATTCTTTTAATTTTTTACATTTTTTTTTTCATTTTTTAAAAATTTAATTTTTATTATTTTAATGTGTAGATTTACTTAATACTTTAGATTTAATTTCATTTAATTTAATTTAATTTCATTTCATTTAATTTAATTTCATTTAATTTCATTTAATTGCCAGTGAAAGGTTTTTATTTATGTTGTTAATGTATATTCATTTTGTTAATATTATTGTTGTTGTTAATGTCATTTTGATTATTGTTTTGCCACATGGTAGAATAACAGTAATATTATGAAAGTTATATTTATTTTTAGATATAAAAATTATATTTATTTATAACATTTACATTTTAAGCCTCTTTTTGTATTTTTACATTTATTTATTATTGTTATTATTATTATTATTATTATTATTATTGTTATTATTATTGTTATTATTATAAACATCATTCTCATCATCATCATCATCATCATCATCATCATTATCATTATTATTATTATTATTTTAATATTTTTTTGCTTTCCTTTTCACAATTGCTTTACTTCATTAATTCACATTGTAATTGTGTCATTTATTTAACATTAATATTCCTGCATTTACGCATACTTTATCACAGTTCCAAGTTAATTAGAAACATAATGCATTAAACATTGCTTTTTGCACAGTTTAGATGATTTAGTGTATTTTATTTGTTTTATTAGTTACTAAATGAATGACCCTCAGACCGTCTAAAAACAAATAAAGAAAATGCAGCCAGCAGCGGATCATGCAGTTTTTTTATATCTTTATATCAGCTGCTCTAGAGGCTGAATGTTTGTCGTGTCGGAGTGAGGAATCAGTGCCCTGCGTCCCGTCTGCACCCGAGGGAATAAATAATATTGTACTGGAACAACAGGTGGAATGAGGCTGCCATCCACCTGCTCGCACCAATGATTGTGTGGTTTTAATAAAAAGCACAAGCGAGCGTTATTAAACGCTGCATCTGTGTGAAAGCCAGCTCTGTAAATCGTTTAGTGAAAGGGCTAGTTCACTTAAAAAACTACAATTTTGTCATCATTTACTCACTCTTTACTTCTTTCAACCCTTTATGAGTTACTTTCTTCTGTTGAGCATGAAAGAAGATGTTTTGAAGAATGTTGGAAACCGGTAACTATTTACTTTTATTAGTATTTGTTTTATTGAAGTCAGTGGTTACAGGTTTTCAACATTTTTCCAAATATTTAGAAAAATGTTGGAAACATGTATTGACTTCCATTGTATTTGTTTTATGGAAGTCAATGGTTACAGGTTTTCAGCTTTCTTCCAAAACATCGTATTTTTGTGTTTAACAGGAGAAGGAAACTCATAATAGTTTGAAGCCACTTGAAAGAGAGTAAATGCTCATTTTTGGGTGAATTATCGCGTTAAAACGACTTCATACTTGTTTCTTTCTTCTGTTGAACACAAAAGAAGATATTTTGAAGAATGTTGTAAACCGGAAACCAGTTGACCTCCTAAGTAGGAAAACAAATGTCATGGAAGTCAATAGTCACCGGTTTCCAACATTTTAAAAAACATTTTGAAAATTAGTGGAAACCATTGACTTTCATTGTATTTGTTTTATGGAAGTCAATGGTTACAGGTTTTCAGCTTTCTTCAAAATATCTTATTTTGTGTTCAACAAGAAGGAAACTCAATGGTTTGAAAACACATGAGGGAGAGTAAATAATGAATTGTTTCTTTCTTCTGTTGAACACAAAGGAAAATATCTTGAAGAATGTTGGAAACGGTAACCATTCATTTCCATAGTAGGAAAAACAATTACTATGGAAGTCAATGGTTACCGGTTTCCAACATAAAAAAAAAATGTTTTAAAAGAAATTGGAAACCTATAACCATTGACTTCCATTGTATTCATTTTATGGAAGTCAATGGTTACAGGTTTTCAGCTTTTTTTCAAAATATCTTATTTTGTCTTCAACAAGGAGAAGGACACTCATAATAGTTTGAAACATGTTCATTTTTGGGCGAGCTGCCCTTTTAAAGCGACTTCATACTTGTTTTTTTCTTCTGCTGAACACAAAAGAAGATATTTCGAGGAAAGTTGGAAAATGGTAACCATTAATTTCCAAAGTAGGAAAAACAAATACTATGGAAGTCAATGGTTACCGATTTCCAACATTTTTCAAAATATAAAAAAATAATTAGAAACCTGTAACGATTGACTTTCATTGTATTTGTATTATAGAAGTCAATGGTTACAGGTTTCCGGCTTTCTTTCTTATATTGTATTCAATAGAAGAAACTCAGAATGGTTTAAAACCACATGAGGGAGATTAAATATTGAGTAAATGTTCATTTTTGTGTAAACTGCCCCTCTAAAGCGACATTCTTGTTTCTTCTGTTGAACACAACAGAAGATATTTTGAAGAATGTTGAAAAAACGGTAACCATTAACTTTCATAGTAGGAAAAACAAATGCTATGGAAGTCAATAGTTACTAGTTTTCAACATTTTTGAAAACATTTTGGAAAATGTTGGAAACCTGTAACCATTGACTTCCATTGTATTTGTTTTATGGAAGTCAATGGTTAAAGGTTTTAACTTTCTTCAAAATGTCTTTTTTTTGTGTTCAACAAGGAGAAGGAAACTCATAATGTTTTGAAATTACTCGAGGGAGAGTCAATAAGGAGTAAATATTCATTTTTGAGTGAACTGCTCCTTTAAAGGGACTTCATACTTGTTTCTTTCTTCAGTTGAACACAACAGAAGATGTTTTAAAGAATGTTGGAAAACAGTAACCATCAATTTCCATAGTAGGAAAAACAATGAAAGTCAATGGTTACCAGCTTCCAACATTTTTCAAAATATTTAGAAAAAATTTTGAATCCTGTAACTATTGACTTTCATTGTATTCGTTTTATGGAAGTCAATGGTTACAGGTTTCTTTAAAACATCTTATTTTGTGTTTAACAGGAGACGGAAACTTATAATGGTTTAAAACCACTTGAGGGAGAGTAAATAGTGAGTAAATGTTCATTTTTGAGTGAATTGCTTTTTTTTAAGTGACTTTATATTTGTTACAGCCTTTAAAAGAACAGTAGGAACATTTTTTTTATCATTTTCTTTTACACTATTGATATTGTTTATTTTTTATATTGTTAACTATTTTAACAATGAAAATTCTGTCATCATTTACTCACTCTTTATTTGTTTCAACCCTTTACAAGTCTCTTTCTTCTGTTGAACGCAAAAGAAGATATTTTGATAAATGTTGGAAACATGTAACCATTGGCTTCCATTGTATTTGTTTTATGAAAGTTAATGGTTACATGTTATCATAAACCACTTGAGGGAGAGTAAATAGTGAGTACATTGTCTTTTTTTGGGTGAACTGCCCCTTTAAAGAGACTTTAAAGCCATCAAAAGAACATTAAGAACATTTAATAATTATTTACATTATTGATATTGTTTATTTTTTATATTGTTAATTATTTAAAAAATTGCAATTCTGTCCTAATGTATTCACTTTTTATTTGTTTCAACCCTTTACGAGTTTCTTTCTTCTGTTGAACAAAAAAGATGTTTTGAAAAATGTTGGAAACTGTTAACCATTGACCTCCATAGTAGGAAAGCCAAATACCATGGAAGTCAATGGTTACCGGTTTTCAACATTTTTCAAAATATCTTCTTTTGTGTTTAACAGAAGAAAGAAACTCATAAAGATGTAATTGATGACAGAATTTACATGTTTTTTTTTTTGTGTGAACTATTTGAAACCAGCTGAGGGAGAGTTAATTAAGTACATTTTCATTTTTAGGTGAACTGCCCCTTTAAACACTCTTTTCTTTTGTAGAGCTCACGATTTAAGCCTTTTCTATATGTCATGTGGTCGAGTGGAGTCACTGCTGTGTTTTACTGTAAAACAAATGCACACCCACACACACACACACGCACGTCTGCCCTAAATGTGTGTGTGTGTGTAAATATGTATATGTTTGTGTGTTTGTGTGAGGATCAGGAATTGTGCCTTAGTTAAAAAGAAGTTAATCCTGGATTTCAACAGTGTGTAAAGAACACAAACATATGTGATAGAGGCATTTTATAATGTGTGTATTGTGAACTAATGAGTAATAAATATTAAGGAAAAGATCATACAAAAGTTACAATTTTCATAGCTATTTGTTTATTTAATTTATTTAAATTACAACTTCATTTAACATACATAAATAATGAAACCCTTACAGTGGTGATGAAAAGTATTCAAAGCCCCTTACATTTTTCACTTTTTGTTATATTGCTGCCATTTGCTAAAATCAGTTCATTTTTTTCCTCATTAATGTCCACACAGCACCCCATATTGACAGAAAAACACAGACTTGTTGACATTTTTGCAGACGTATTAAAAAAAAACCTTTTGATCGAATACAGCAACGATTTTTCCTTTTTAGGAAAAATGCAACAAGTTTTCCACACCTGGATTTGGGGATACATTGCCATTCCTCTTTGCAGATCCTCTCCAGTTCTGTCAGGTTGGATGGTAATTGTTGGTGGACAGCCATTTTTAGGTCTCTCCAGAGATGCTCAATTGGGTTTAAGTCAGGGTTCTGGCTGAGCCATTCAAAAACAGTTACAGAGTTGTTGTGAAGGCACTCCATTATTTTAGCTGTGTGTTTAGGGTCATTGTCCTGCTGGAAGGTAAACTTTCAGCCCAGTCTGAGGTCCTGAGCACTCTGAAGAAAGTTTTCATCCAGGATAATCGCTGTACTTGTGCATTCATTGTTCCCTCGATTGCAACCTGTCCTGTCCCTGCAGCTGAAAAACACCCCCACAGCATGATGCTACCACCACCATGCTTTACTGTTGGGACTGTATTGGACAGGTGATAAGCAGTGCCTGGGTTTTCTCCAAAAAGATCTATCTTGGTCTCATCAGACCAGAGAATTGTATTACTCACCATCTTGGAGTCCTTTAGGCAGGCTTTCATGTGTCTTGCATAAAGCCCCGTCTGGTGGAGGGCTGCAGTGATGGTTGACTTTCTACAACTTACTCCCGACTGCATCTCTGGAGCTCAGCCACAGTGATCTTTAGGTTCTTCTTTACCTCTATCACCAAGGCTCTTCTCCCCGAATAGCTCAGTTTGGCCAGACGGCCAGCCCTAGGAAGGGTTCTGGTCATCCCAAACGTCTTCCATTTAAGGATTATGGAGGCCACTGTGCTCTTAGGAACCTTAAGTGCAGCAGGAATGTTTTTGTAACCTTGGCTAGATCTTTGCCTTACCACAATTCTGTCTCTAAACTCTTCAGGCAGTTCCTTTGACCTCATGATTCTCATTTGCTCTGACATGCATTGTGAGCTGTAAGCTCTTATATAGACATGTGTGTGGCTTTCCTAATCAAGGCCAATCAGTATATTCAAACACAGCTGGACTCAGATGAAGATGTAGAACCATCTCAAGGATGATCAGAAGAAATGGACAGCACCTGAGTTCAATATATGAGTGTCACAGCAAAGGCTCTGAATAAAGCCACGGTCAAACTAGAGTTTGAGCATGCAAATTTCAAGTTGTAAGGCGTTATGAAAAGGGGCGGGATTAAACAAGATGATTAGACATTTAAAAAAGCGAGCGATTGATCCATATTTTACATTTCTATCCAGAAAGGTCATGTTTTGATCATCGATTGATCTCACGCAGTCACTAGCGCGATTTCGCAGGTCAGAGTTCACCAAGCTCAATTTTTGCATCGCAGCGAACTGCAAAACTTGACGCACGAGCTTGTGTTTCCAGTCTGATGTATTCGCATGTGTATGAATGGAAGTCTATGGGGCGGAAACTGTATATGGATAACAAATAATTTCTAAAAGCTTTAAGTTGTGGGCCGTTATCGATGTTAACGTGCTGCACTTAAAAAAAATATCGCCGTTAATCTATTCTCAAAGTTGGGTTGGGAGCTGGGTCTATTTTACGCAGGCCATGATGACTTTCATCTTGATATTTTAGCATCGATGTATACCTGACTGGTGAGCCGTCTGACAAAAAAGTGCCCTTCTGAATCAAATCAGCAGGATGCCCTTCTGGATCTTTCACTTACTTCCAAGACACTACTGACTACGCTTACATGGACATCTGTAATCTAGTTATTTGCCTTAATAGACAATAATATAATGAAGGTGTTTACGTGAAGTGCTTTCATGTAAGAGTTTCCTGTAATTTTGGGTGACTTTAACTGCAGTTCAGCAGTTTTACTTTCACTCATGAACATTTCATTCATGCCCCCGTGACAAACTGGGGTATTAGACGCAAATAAGGAGGAAGGACTGGTGAGAGTGTTATGAATTTAATAACGCACGCCGAATGGAAAGAAAAAATCTTCAGCATTTCGCGATGTGTGTGTGCATGTGTGTGTGTGTGTGCATGTGTGTGCGGTCCTTTACTGACAGCTGTGTGTGTGGATCTTGTGGAAAAATATGTTGAAAGGTCCTACATGACGGTAATAGTTTGATTGTGGTGTTTACTTCAATAATGCCACTAATATCTGCATACTAAACGTCTTAATTCCATTTCTGTTTAGTTCAGTGATGACTTTAGTCAGATTAAGCTCACCATAAATGGCTGTTTGGAGCTTATGTAGGCCTACAGTTCAAAATTGATGTTTAATAAACAGTGAGTAAACACAAGTACATCTTATTGAACATCATTTATTTTCATCACCAATTATCAGAGTAGAACAGTTCCTCAAGCAGTTTGTGATGCATTTTGGAAACAGGAGATGAGCCCCTGGTCTAATGCACCACCTGGCTTGAGAAACCCGTTCTTAAAGACTTACTTTTAGTCATTATTTGGGGAGCACACATATTCTGAATGCCTTCGGCAGAATTAAAATGAGCCGTTTTAATCTAGACTAATCTAGATTAATTCCAAGATTACAGTGAGATTAAACTAGATTAAAATTTAATCTATGCCCACCTATACTTTTAGGTACATTTTTGTTGCAATTTTTAATACAATAAAAACACTTAAAACATTTATTTTTATGCCAAAGTTTATAAAAACATTATTCAAAAAACAAGTAAATACAAACATGGGATTATTAGGAAATGCTTATGAAAATAGTACATCCACACAAACACAAGGTCACACGCTCAAACACACACACACACACACTTACCTACCCCCAAACACATACACAGAATACATCTATGTGTGTGTATGAGTAACATGCATAACAAACACACTCCGACTGGACTCACACAGCACAAAACAAACACAAATACACACATACGCAACACAAAATCCAGCGTAATCATGGCTGGAATGCAAAGCTGAGAGCGCACCTCCGCCACGGGCCGGACATTCATTTAAAGCTCATATTGTGAAGCTACAGGCACCGCTCTGATCTTACACACACACACACACACACATTGCACTCTCTAATAACGCAGCGCTAACGTGATAATAACACTAAAACAACACATCTGCCGTGAGGTTAAAATTAGAGGTTAAAGCGCTGTAGCAACACAAATATAACGTTATTTTAATGATGCAAATTCAGACAGGTTGTCAGACAATGTCCCCACAACTCACAAAACAAAGTGTGAGTGTGTGAATTAAATTAATTTACTCACCCTTGTTTTTCTAAATATATTTGGATGGAAAATTAATTAATTTGGAAGACAATTGGGAACCAAGCAGTGCTGGACACCATTGACTGTCATTGAGTGGAGAAAAACAAATCAAGATTGAGACATATCTCAAAATATCTTCTTTTTTACACAATAATTATTAAGTGGTGCCAGATTTTTTATTTTCAGAAGCTTTCATACTTCTAATTTTAGTTGTGTTTGTCTATAAATATTCGAAATTCATTGAACATTAAAATAATAATAATAATAATAATAATAACCAATGAGTCTCCAGTAAATGATTCACTGATTCAAATGATTAGTTCAGAGTGAGTCTCCATTAAAATATTCACAGATTCAAATGATTTGTTTAGAGTGAGTCTTCAGTAAATGATTCAAATGATTCATTCAGAAGCAATCTCTGGTAAATGATAAATCGAATCAAATTATTAGTTCAGAGTGAGTCTCTGGTAAATGATTTGCTGATTCAAATTGTCCATTTAGAGTGAGTCTCCAGTAAATGATTCACTTGTTCAAATTATTTGTTCAGAGTGAGTCTGCAGTAAATGATTCACTGATTCAAATTATTTGTTCAAAGTGAGTCTCCAGTAAAATATCCGCTGACTCAAATGATCCGTTTTATGTGAGTCTGCAGTAAATAATTCACTGATTCACATTATCCATTCAGAGTGAGTGTCCAGTAAATGATTTACTAATTCAGATGATTAGTTTAGAGTAAGTCTCCTGTAAACAATTCATTGATTTAGATGATCCTTTCAAATTGAGTCTCCAGTAAAAGATTCATTGATTGAAATAAGTTCAGAGTGAGTCTGCAGTCAATGATTCACTGATACAAAAATGACTTGATCAGAGCCAGTCTCTAGTAAAATATTCTCTGATTCAAATGATCTGTTCATTGTGAGTCTCTAGTAAACGATTCACTGATTTAAATAATCTGTTCAGAGTGAGTCTCTAGTAAACGATTCACTGATTCAAATGATTTATTCAGAGTAAGTTTCCAGTAAAAGATTCACTGATTCAAATGATTTGTTCAGAGTGAGTCTCCAGTAAAATATTTGCTGATTCAAATGATCCGTTTTGAGTGAGTCTGCAGTAAATGATTCACTGATTTAAATGATCTGTTCACAGCGAGTATCTAGTAAATGATTCACTGATTCAAATAATCTGTTTAGAGTGAGTGTCTAGTAAATGATTCACTGATTCAAATGATACTTTCAGAGTGTTTCCAGTAAAAGATTCACTGATTCAAATAATTTGTTCAGAGTGAGTCTCCAGTAAAAGATTCACTAATTCAAATGATACATTCAGAGAGAGTCTGCAAAAAATGATTTATTGATTCCAATGATTTGTTCAGAGTGAGTCTCCAGTAAAATATTCACTGATTCAAACAATTTGTTCAGAGTGAGTCTCCGGTAAATGATTCACTGATTCACATTGTCAGTTCAGAGTGAGTCTCTTGTAAACGATTCAGTGATTCAGATGATCTGTTCAGAGTGAGTCTCCAGTAAAACATTCACTGACTCAAATGATCCATTCATAGTGAGTGTCTAGTAAACGATTCACTGATTCAAATGATCTGTTCAGAGTGAATCTCTAGTAAGTGAGTAACTGATTCAAATGACCCATTCAGATTGAGTCTCCAGTAAATGATTCACTGATTCAAACAGTCTGTTCAGATTTTACAAACTGACCTGAATGCTGTTCAGCGTGTGAATGTGGTTTCACATGTTTTCACTTCAATTATCATTAGAAATCATTATCATTTTAATTTGAATCTTTCTTGCAAACGTGAGTAAATGAAAAACAAGTTATTTTGCACGTTTTAGACTGCAGTAATTTTATAAAGAAGCACTTAGACTTCTAGTGGAGTAATGTGTTATCAGGGTATCTGTACTTTTACTCAAGTGCCTGATTTGTGTACTTCATAGCTGAGCATTTAGTTTTGAGGGAGCCTCGATTTGAGATGGACCTCTTAAAATAACCCTGTCTGGCTGCATTGCGGTTACGTGTCACTCTGCGTCCCTCCTAATGTGATTTCAGAACCAAGGCGTTTTTTCCAAGTAGGATAATGGAGCCTAAGGAGGGTTCTGATGGCTGGGGCTCGTCTTATTCACTCCGTGATGACACCTGCCTGGAATCCTGCCGACCACATCACTGTCCTACAACTCAATATAGCAGCATCTGCAATGGCTAATGTGGCTAATGTCGATGACACCATTGGCACGGCACAGGTGGCACAGTGACTCAGTGGTTAGCACCATCGCCTCACAGCAAGAAAGTCACTGGTTCGAGTCCCAGCTGGGTCAATCATTCATTCATTTTCCTTCGGCTTAGTCCCTTTATTCAACAGAGGTTGCCACAGCGGAATGAACCGCCAACTATTCCAGCATATGTTTTACACAGCAGATGCCTTTCCAGCTGTAACCCAGCACCGGGGAGCACCCATACATTCTCACATCCACACTTATACACTACGGCCAATTTAGTTCATCCAATTGACCTATAACTAAACTAAACTGGAGCACCCGGAAAAAAAACATGTCAACTGACCCAGCCGGGACTTGAACCAGCGACCTTCTTGCTGTGAGGTGACAATGCTAACCACTGAGCCACTGTGTTGCCTGACGTCAAGGTTTTGACATCAAATCGATTAGCATTTTGGACATGTTTTTTACTTGTTTTTTGACGTCAGTGTCAATATAATTTTAATTTAATAATTATAAATTGGCATAAAAACAACATAGGCTCATTCTGAAAACGTTTACATTTACATTTCTGGAGATCCCAAATTTTGTAGCCAGAGGAAGGTATGGTCTTTAAATGAACTCTACGGGGTGGTATAAAGTCGTTCCTTTTCGCCCTTACTAGCTAACTCCGTATGAATGGCTTTTCCGCTGTTACCAGTTTGCCCAGTAGCTCGCTGTGTATGTCGGAGGATTTGAGATGCAGAGCGGAATTGACTGCAACGAAGGGGTTTGAGTCAAAACAAAAGACAAAAACCGAAACCAAAAAGTAAATAACAGGGTGAGAATGTGGTAAAATCTGAATGTGCAATCTGTGCTTTTGAAAACACATTTGGTTGGGTTTAGGGAAGTGTGGGAGCAGGTCAGTCGGTGCTTTGAAAACACTGTCGGGTGGGTTCCGGGAAGGGGTGAGCGGGTCAATTGGTGCTTTTGAAAACACTGTCGGTTGGGTTCAGGGAAGGGGTGAGCGGGTCAATTGGTGCTTTTGAAAACACTGTCGGTTGGGTTTAGGGAAGGCAGTGAGTGGGTCAATTGGTGCTTTTGAAAACACTGTCGGTTGGGTTCCGGGAAGGTGTGAGCGGGTCAATTGGTGCTTTTGAAAACACTGTCGGTTGGGTTTAGGGAAGGGGTGAGCGGGTCAGTTGGTGCTTTTGAAAACACTGTCGGTTGGGTTCCGGGAAGGGGTGAGCGGGTCAATTGGTGCTTTTGAAAACACTGTCGGTTGGGTTTAGGGAAGGGGTGAGCGGGTCAATTGGTGCTTTTGAAAACACTGTCGGTTGGGTTAAGGGAAGGGGTGAGTGGGTCAATTGGTGCTTTTGAAAACACTGTCGGTTGGGTTTAGGGAAGTGGGTGATTGGGTCAATCAGTGCTTTTGAAAACACTGTCGGTTGGGTTTAGGGATGGCGGTGGGCGGGTCAATTAGTGCTTTTAAAAACACTGTCGGTTGGGTTTAGGGACGGCGGTGGGCAGGTCAATTAGTGCTTTTGAAAACACTGTCGGTTGGGTTTAGGGAAGGGGTGAGCGGGTCAATCGGTGCTTTTGAAAACACTGTCGGTTGGGTTTAGGGAAGGGGTGAGTGGGTCAATTATTGCTTTTGAAAACACTGTCGATTGGGTTTAGGAAAGAAGGAGGGTGGGTCAGTCGATCGCTCAGTCAGTCAGTCAGTCAGTCAGTCAGTCAGTCAGTCAGTCGACAGCAGCCTCTGGTGGATTCGAGAAAACAAAAACAGCAAAAAAATGTAGCTCCTGGGGCGTATTTGGTGCTCTCCAAAAATATAGAAATATATATAGGGGTACATAATAAATAAAAACCTAAATCAATATATACATATAGTTAACTAACAAAACGACTTCTCTCTTGTAGGATTGCACATCAGCCTATTTCCAGACCTGGAAAAGCCTGTGATTTCCCGGCCACGGCCTCTTCCAGATCGTCCTCAGTGTCCGGCGGGGCGTTTGTGTCTCTCCCTCCAGCACCCTGTCGTCCGAGTGGGCATCGGCGTCCTCCCCGGGGGCCGCCAGCGAGGATCTGAGCGAGGGATTGGATAAACCCCTGGAGAACGATGCGGAGGGCGTGTGGAGTCCAGACATCGAGCAGAGCTTTCAGGAGGCGCTGGCCATCTACCCTCCCTGCGGACGCCGCAAGATCATTCTCTCCGATGAGGGCAAGATGTACGGTATGCCCATCCACTCCTGCCTCTCTGCGCCAGATTTAAAGCCAATCAGTGGTTAATGTGCTGAAATATATCGGATACACATGATAAATAGTATAATATTGTAAATACAGTTGAAGTCAGAATTATTCGCCCTCCTGTATATTTTTTTCTTCAATTTCTGTTTAACAGAGAGAAGATTTTTTCAACACATTTTAAAACATATTAGTTTTAATAACTCATCTCTAATAACAGGTTTCTTTTATCTTTGCCATGATGACAGTAAATAATATTTGAGTATAAATGTTGGTGTATTTTCACACACAGATGAGGGTGGAGTTTCAGGTTTGTCCCTGATTATTTGTTCCTTGAAAATACTGATAATAGAATTAATGGATCCAGTTATTTGGTTCCCATTCCCTGACCTTTATTTGGTACTATTGTATGACATATTTGCTGATTGATTGATCGATTAGTCGATTGATTGGATGTTTTGTTGATCGATTGGCTGTTTGATTGATTAATGAGTTGATTAATTGATTGATATGCTCTAAAAATGCTGGGTTGTTGTAACTCAATGTTGGGTAAAACATGATCAAACCATATTTTTTGTTTATATTTCACCAACAAATTACAAATAACCCATCTTTTGTTGAGAAAACCAATTATTTGGTTATTTGCTGGTTGGTTGATCGGTTGATTAGTTGATTTGATTGATTGATTTGAGTGATTGATTGATTGATTAATTGATTGATTGATTGATTGATTAATTTTCTCTAAAAAATGCTGGGTTGTTGTAAACCAATACTGGGTGATTTATATGGTCAAACCATATTTTATTTGTTTATATTCACCAACAAATTACAAATAACCCATCTTTTTTTTTTTAAGAAAACTTGGTTGTTGGTTGGTTGGTTGGTTGGTTGGTTGATTGGTTGGTTGGTTGATTGATTGAAATTTTCTAAAGGTTGCTGGGTTGTTGTAACCCAATGTTGGGTCAATATGGTTAAACCATATTTTTTGTTTATATTGCAGGCAGCGTTGGGTTAAAACAACCCAGCATTTTTTGAGTAAACCAATTATTTGAATCCCATTGATTGACCTTTATTTGGTACTATTTAAGACTTCATATTTGCTGATTGATTTTTCAGTTGATTGCTTGTTCGATTGATTGGTTGATTTGTTGATTGATTGATTGATTGATTTGTTGGTTGATTAATATGCTCTAAAAATGCTGGGTTGCTGTAACCTAATGTTTGGTCAAATGTGGTCCAACATTATTTTGTTTTAACAACCCAGCATTTTTTTATTACCAATTATTTGGTTCCCATTCTTAGACCTTTATTTGGTACAATTGTATGACTTTAGATAGACTGTTTGATTGAGTGACACTCTAAAAATGTTTTATTAATATAACACTGGCTCAAATATGGCCAATTTCAACAGTTTGGTAAAAAAAAGAGAAGATTTAATATTTAGTTAAAATAAAATTATCCCAAAGCTAGGTTTGTCCATATTTGTCCCAATATTGAGTTAATACAACCCTTCATTTGTAATGTGTGAATGGATAGATAGATTAAATTCATTCATTTATTCATTTTCCTTCGGCTTAGTCTTTATTTCAAAGGTCGCCACAGCAGAATGAACCTAAATAATTATTTCATAACAATTAATAAATCATACATTCATCCATTTATTTTCCTTTGGCCTAGTCCCTTTATATATCAGGGGTCGCCACAGTGGAATGAATCGCCAACTTATACAGCATATGTTTTACATAGCGGATGCCCTTCCAGCTGCAACCCAGTCACACTGGGAAGCATCCATACACTCTCATTCACACTCATACACTACGGCCAATTTAGATTATTAAATTCCCCTATAGCGCATGTGTTTGGACTGTGGGGAAAACAGAAGCACCCGGAGGAAACCCACGCCAACACAGGGAGAACATGCAAACTCTACACAGAAATGCCGACTGACCCAGCCAGGACTCGAACCAGCAACCTTCTTGCTGTGAGGCGAGAGTGCAAACCACTAAGCCACCATGTCAACCCATTACTAAATTATTTGATTAAATAATTATATCTTTTTTAATCTTATTTGCCAACAAACAACTTTTAAAAAAACATGTTGATTAGCAGTTTAGCTCTATCCTTTATAGCACTATAAATAGCCGAGCCAGTGTGTGTTTTTCCTATAAATGTCCGTCTGTCCGTCTGTGTGCGATCCAGAGCCGTTGATGTGCAGAAATGAGCGATGATGCCTGATTTGGCCAGAATGAAGGAAAGCGAGAGGATGTGTGTGTGTCTGTCATCCTCCGATCAGCTGTGAAACTCTATAAAGCTTTATAAAGGGTTACGGCAGGTGGCAGGGAGGGTCGTGGGGGGCATCTGGGGTGGATGTGTGTGTGGGAGAGGCGAAACGCGTCCGGAATGGCACGCCGTGAGCTCCGGGTTCAAGGCAGAGCGGCTGTAAACCGAGCCCAGAATGAACATTTACCCTTTGAGCATCTGCAGCACAGAGGGACAAATAAACACACCGAGCTGCGACGTGCACCTGTTCCTGCGACCCTGATGACTGAGAGAGTGAGTGTGTGTGGGTGTGTGTGTATGTGTGGGTGTGTGTGTGTGTGTGGGTGTGAATGTGTGCGTACACATGCATGTACAAGAGTGTGTGTGTGTGTGTGAGTGCACAAGATTGCGTGTATGTGAGTGTGAGCAACTGGGCCAGATGGCATTTCTGTGTGGAGTTTGCATGTTCTCCCCATGTTGGCGTGGGTTTCCTCCGGGTGGTCCGGTTTCCCCTACAGTCCAAACACATGCGCTATAGATGAATTGGATGAACTAAATTGGCCGTAGTGTATGAGTGTGTGTGTGTGAGAATGTATGGGTGTTTCTCAGTACTGGATTGTGGCTGGAAGGGGATCCGCTGTGTAAAACATATGCTGGAATAGTTGGCGGTTCATTCCACTGTGGTGACCTCTGATAAATCAGAGACAAAGCCGAAGAAAAATTAATTAATGAAAAATTTTAAAGGGACAGTGCACCCAAAAATGAAGATTCTGTCATTTTTGTTTCTACTATGGAAGTCAATGGCTGCTTTTTCTCCAACATTCTACAGAATATCTTGTTTTGTGTTCAGCGAAAAAGTTTAAAACCACCTAAATGTAAGTAAATTATGAAGAAACGTCCATTTTTGCGTGAACTGTCCCTCAAAAGCATAATTTTTTTAACTGATGGTGTTTGGTCAATGCATGTCCACCATGCTCGAGGCAAAAACTCAACTGGCTCTGCCAAAGCAAACACTGTACTGTAATGCATTCACTTTTCCGACCCGTAAAATTACACACAGCCGCTGAAAGGAAATACATTTGCCATGGTTTAATGGCTCCCGTCGCAGGATAAGACTGCACAAAGGAAGACTTTTAACACCTGTTCACAAGTGTTTTAAAACATAAGGACGCTTTCTCATGGTTAAGTGTTGTGGAGTGAGAAATACCAGCTGTGATGCTTAGAAATCATATTTTAGTTAAAAAAAAATATATATATATATATACATATATATATATATTTTTTTTCTTTTCTTTTTTTTTTAAAGAAAACTTTTTTGCTAGCCTGAAATTTTTGTTTATTTATTTTTTTTTTTTATGTAACATTTTCAAGATAAGTACTATTTTTTCACAAATATATATATTGAGGTAAAAAAAATTATGACAATTTACTCTGTAGCTTGCATCCCAAGATCATTGGCAATGGATGCAAACATTTTTTGCAAAAGGTAAAATACTTTGCATGTGGTTCATTTTAGATGACAAATCTGCTAGAGAGCGCTGTCTATATTTTTATGAATCTGAAATAAGTTACTTAGGGTGCATTTTGTTGTATGTTTCAGATGACAAATCCACTAGAGGGTGCTGTTTACATTTTTGAATCTGAAATACGTTACTTAGGGTACGTTTTGATGTGCATTTCAGATGACAAATCCACTAGAGGGCGCTGTCTATATTTGTATGAATCTAAAATACGTTACTTAGGGTACGTTTTGATGTGCATTTCAGATGACAAATCCACTAGAGGGCGCTGTCTATATTTGTATGAATCTGAAATAGGTTACTTAAGGTGCATTTTGTTGTATGTTTCAGACGACAAATCCACTAGAGGGCGCTGTCTATATTTGTATGAATCTGAAATAGGTTACTTAGGGTGCATTTTGTTGTATGTTTCAGACGACAAATCCACTAGAGAGCGCTGTCTACATTTTTATGAATCTAAAAATACGTTACTTAGGGTACATTTTGTTGTATGTTTCAGATGACAAATCCACTAGAGGGCACTATTTACATGTTTATAAATCTGAAATACGTTACAAAGGGTATGTTTTGTTGTGCATTTGAGATGACAAATCCACTAAAGGGTGCTGCCTACATTTTTATGAATCTGAAATAAGTTAATTAGGGTGCATTTTGTTGATGTTTCAGATGACAAATGCACTAGAGGGTGCTGTTTACATGTTTATAAATCTGAAATACGTTACTTAGGGTATGTTTTGTTGTACATTTCAGATGACAAATTAACTAGTGGGCTCTGTCTACATTTTTATAAATCTAAAATGCATTACTTTTGTTGTACGTTTCAGATGACAAATCCACTAGAGGGCGCTGTTTACATGTTTGCAAATCTGTAGTACGCTACTTGTAATACATTTTGTTGTACGTTTCAGATGACAAATCCACTAGAGGGCGCTGTTTACGTTTTTAGGAATCTGAAGAATTTTAAATATGTTACTTGAGGTGCGTTTTGTTGTACGTTTCAGATGACAAATCCACTAGAGGGTGATGTTTACATGTTTGCAAATCTGAAAAACATTACTAATAGTACTTTTTGTTGTACGTTTCAGATGACATATCCACTAGAGGGTGCTATTTTTTTATTTTAATGAATCTGAAATGCGTTACTTGAGGTACGTTTTGTTTTATGTTTCAGATGACAAATCCACTAGAGGGCACTGTTTACATTTTTATGAATCTAAAGAATTTTTAATATGTTACTTGAGGTGCGTTTTGTTGTACGTTTAGTTGACAAATCCACTAGAGGGTGATGTTTACATGTTTGCAAATCTGAAAAACATTACTAATAGTACATTTTGTAGTACGTTTCAGATGACATATCCACTAGAGGGTGCTATTTTTTTATTTTAATGAATCTGAAATGCGTTACTTGAGGTACGTTTTGTTGTATGTTTCAGATGACAAATCCACTAGAGGGCACTGTCTACATTTTTGCAAATCTGAAATGCGTTATTTATAGTACGTTTTGTTGACCGTTTCAGAAGACAAATCCACTAGAGGGCGCTGTCTACATTTTCGCGAATCTGAAATACGTTACTTTTGTTGTACGTTTTAGATGACAAATCAGCTAGAGGGCGCTGTCTACATGTTTGCAAATCTGAAATATGTTTTAGGGTCTGTTTTGTTGTACGTTTCAGATGACAAATCCACTAGAGGGCGCAAATCTGAAGTGCTTTTTTGTACGTTTCAGATTGCTTATTTACTTATTACAGAAGTTTCAGTTACTTAGGGTATGTTTTGAATGTATTTACTCTAAAAATCCTGGTTAGATTTTTAAAAATTAAATAGAAACTTAAAGTGAAGAAAGAGCACATTTGATAACGAATGCATTTTAATTCTTTTTGCAGTACAGTCAAATTATGGGTAAATAAAAAGTGCAATTGATGTATTATATTGCACACAGGATACAGCATGAACAGTGTGAGCAGTACAGTAGTTTGCTTTTGCAGACACACTGATGCAGATGTTCATTAGCGTCCAGCTGTGAAAGCTCTGGAAAAAGCCGTCCGGCCCTCACATGGGTTTGAGTTTTCACAGGCAGGTTCGAGGATTGTTTCTGTCTGCGTGCTCTAATGAGAAGTGTGTTGTGCTGAGGTCAAGGCGGGGTCAGAGGTCACTCTGGGGTCAGATGTCAGCCAGTTCTTTCTGAGGACGCTTGTTGACCATCTCGACTTTCACTTCTACGGTCTTGTGTGTGTGCGTGTGTGTTATTTGGACTAAATGTCTGTCATTTCAGGAGATGCACAGACGTGCCCGTTCATCTCTGTCTTTCTCCCAGATGTTTAACACACTGACGGTGCAGAACGGGAGTCATGTTTTCAGAAACATCAGTCAGTCAGATTTTCTTCTTAATACGTCTGACTGTTATTATGCATAAGTGTGTGTGTTGTTGTTGTTTATTGGAGCTGAGCAGAAACTGAATGACTCACAGATCAGGAATGGTTGGAATGTGAAGAGGAGGAGGAGAGAGAGAGAAAAGAGAAAAAGAGAGAGGGACTTTAGATTTATGAGGTCGTTGAGGAGCTGCTGTACTCTCTTGCGTGACACTGATGTTGTTTCGGCCTGTGTCGGACCCTCAGGGAGGACTCTGTTTGTGTCTGTGTGAGTGAGTGTGCGTGTGCCTTATCCTCCTAATGGTGTGGGCATCAAATGTATAGCAGAATTGTAACTGTCCTCACACGTATAGTAATACCAGTAATATTTTGGCTTTTGGAGACATTTTTTGGTCCCCATGAGGAAAACGGCTCATAAATCACACAGAATGAAGTATGCTGAAAATGTATAAATGCTGATTGTTTCCTGTGAGGGTTGGTTTATTGGTAGGATTGGGAAAGGGTAAAAGAATATACAGTTATTCATTCATTCATTTTCCTCCAACTTGGTCCCTTAATTATCAGGGGTCACTGTAAAAGATATGGACGTAGTGTCCCTGACGTCAACCATAGGTTTCTGAAGAACGCAAATGAAGCTACAAGTAGGCGTGGCCAACCGCTATTTTGTTTGCGAATCATCACGGCGACTGGGGGTTACCAAATAAGGGAAAAGAGGCAGAGCGTGAGCAGAGTTAAAGATGCCTGCTAGCATTTTGCTTAGACGGGCTTTTCTTTAGGAGAAATGCTTAATATTTCATTACCTGCGACTCGTTTGTATTCTGACCACATGTGGTTGGCTGTAAACTATATCAATAAAGTTTTTTGTCTTTTAAAAACACTGTTGTAATTAAGTGTGCCACAAGCCTGCTTTTGAGTAAAAGTCTCGGCCGTTAGATCGCCCCCTGGGGGCTGGCTGCAGTACAAGTCATAAAGCCCGCCTCCTCCGTGTTAATGAAGGAGACATGAGACCAAATAAAAAAATT
>CAIGQZ010035066.1:8518536-8528891 GCA_903798205.1 Danio tinwini
GAATCATTTAGGAAAATCAAACTATACTTGTCCAGTTGTACATTTTTTAATCATTAAAATAAACATTCAAATGAATCATTTAGGTAAATCAGACGATACTTGTCAAGTTTTATGTTTTTAAATCATTAAAAATGATTCGTTCATATGAATTATTAAGGAAAATTAACCTCTGCTTGTCCATTTGTATGTTTTTGATTCATTAAAATGAACCAGCTCATATGAATCATTTAGAAGAATCAGACCATACTGCAGTTGTATATTTCGGATTCATTTAAATAAACCAATTCATACAAGTCATTAAAAATCACCAGACTACATTTATCAAGTTTTATGTTTTTGATTCACTAAAAAGAACCAACTTATAAAAATCACTTAGGGGAATTGATCTACCGGGCGACGCTATAGCGCAGTGGGTAGCACAATCGCCTCACAGCAAGAAGGTTGCATGTTCTCCCTGTGTTGGCATCGGTTTCCTCCGGGTGCTCTGGTTTCTCCCACAAGTCCAAAAACATGTGCTATAGGTGAATTGGGTGAAATAAAATTGTCCGTAGTGCATGTGTGTGAATGAGAGTGTGGTGGGTGTTTCCCAGTGATGGGTTGCAGCTGGAAGGGCATCCGCTGCATAAAACATGCTGGATAAGAACACTTTGCTTGTTTTTGGGGGTTTTTTTTGGACAATGCTTTACATGTTGTGTTTTATTTTACCCATGAGCACCCAGTTATACCTTGTAAGTCACATTGAAGACACACTGTGAACTCTGATATTCAACTGCGATGTGATTTCAAAAGCAAAATGTCCATAGTACTGAAGATACTGTGCAGGAAACGCTGAAGTAAACAAACCGATTTGTTTCCATCGTGCTCTGGGTGGTTTTAAAGTGCTGCTATGTGTCAACTTTGCCATCTTCATCATCATAAAAGATCAAAGATATGTTTATGGAAAATGTTCACACATACACTCATGTGCAGCCAAAAGCCAGATCTCACAAGATGCCTCTGGAAGCTTAAAACACGACCGGCATCTTAAAAGTGAACTCTTCCACTTTTATTGGCTGATAAATACGTCCGCAATGATCTCACACACATCTCATAGAGTTTCAGAGGAGGTTTTGCACTCTGATGTGCTCTCAAAAGTCACAAATCTCAATATGAATTTATTTTTAAAGCTCTAGACTCTTAAAGGGCCAGTCAACATTTACTGTTAAATTAATCCAGGATGTAGAGTAGGTGACTTTTACGATGCCAAATTGGTCGACATCACCCTATCTTACTTCACTTTCGCCATTTGGTCAAGTTTTTTCTTGCTTGCATGGTTCGGGACTTGTAGAGCTGCTCATCGATGGATTACTCTTCAGTATTTGGACTCTCAGCAGTGAATACTATTTTAGTATTTATTTTTCCCCCCTTCGTTTCTTTAGTAGAAATAATAATTAGCTGAATTGTGTTTTTATAATGCTCACAATGCAAGTCAATGACTACTGGCGCTTAAAGAGTCAACAAAACAAACCCTGGCTCATTCTGATTATGTACCGCTATATACATTTCTGGAGAACGCCAAATACATCCCATGAGCTGTGTTTTTTTTTGTAGTTTTTGTTTTCGCAAATCTGCCAGAGGACGCTGTGTACGCTTTTTGAGATCTCAAATTTCTCTCGCGATTGCCATTTGCGTCTGCTCTTCTCACGTAAAACCACCAGAGGCCACTGTCGACTGACTGACTGACTGACCGATCCACAGAGCCATCCCCCTCTTTCCCTAAACCCAATCAACTCTGGCTACATAATTCGGGATCTTCAGAAATTTATATGGGGGTACGTTTTCAGAATGAGTCTATCTTGCAACAAACATACACAACATACCCTGCATTTTTTTCCTCCAATTTCTGTTTAACAGAGAGCCGATTTTTTTCAACACATTTCTAAACATAATAATTTTAATAGCTCATTTCAAGAGTTCACACTTAGCTGATGATTGATTATAAAGCTTGTTTGGCATGCTGTTCCAGGAGAGAGCCCTGAGCTCATAAGATCCTCGAGCCCGAGGCTCCCTCCCGTTTGCAAGGCGAGAGGGGAGTTTGAGCTCAGGTAGATTTCGAGAACTCCCCTGCTGTAGTAGCTAATGAACAGATAGTGATTGCTTATAAGATATAACTTCTTACAAGGAGCATGTCTATGCTGCCAATTTAGATTAGTCAATTAACTTAAGTTGCATGTTTTCGAACGGTGAGAGGAAACCGGGGAACCCGGAGGAAACCCACGTGAACACTGGGAGAACATGTACACTCCACACAGAAACATTGGCTGGCTTGGTAAGGACTAGAACCAGTGACGTTCTTGCTGTGAGGCAACAGTGCTAACCACTGGGCCACCGTACCACCCATCTAGGAAAGGAGGAAGAGTAGGGGTGGAAGGGGGGATTCTTCAAAACGAAGATGGCTGTGATATGGAACTTAGGTTATTTATAGTGGTTTAGGAATCGTCTGAATGGTGAATCACGAATTGAATAATGCGGGGCCGGCTGCAAGCAATCATAAGCACGTGATCCTCTCAAAATTAGTTTATAAATAAACTTCACTTCTAATAACTGATTTATTTGATATATTGATCTTTGCCATGATGACAGTAAATAATATTTGACTAGATATTCTTCAAGATACTAGTATTCAGCTTAAAGTGACATTTAAAGGCTTCACTAGGTTAATTAGGTTAAAGTTAGGGTAATTAGGCAATTCATTGTATAACAGTGGTTAGACAATCCAAAACAAGTACTGCTTAAGGGGGCTAATACAGTTTTTCTCAGTGGCTTTGGTGCATTTCTCACAACACTATTTACATTTGCACAACCGTTCATGCATTTCTCAAAACAAGAAGTCATTTGTGCTCATCATAGTAGCAGTTTCTCATTCCTTCCAACAAATTGCAAATGCTTTTGGACATGCATCAATTGCTTTAAAACAACCCTCTTTTTTTTCAAACATTATCATTTGCTTATGTCATGTCAGTCAAAATTAACTAAGCTTTTAAATGCTGAATAGTCATTCCATATTAAACTAACGTCTGTTTCACACTGCAAGCGTAAGCAGCGCGTGTTTTTTCGGCGTCCATGTTAACAGATTAGAGCTTTCATACCGCATGCAGAAACAGCGCTTCAGCACGAGGGTCTATTTTTGCTGTGCTGCTCACGCTTAATTAAAGTGACAGTGCATTAATAATGACCAAAACGCATTGAATGACACTAAAAAGTAGCAATTTTACCCAATAAATGCGTCAATAATATCAACTAATTAATATATAATCAATCAAATGAACTTAAATGCTTAAAAACTGCAACAAATATTTATTTAGCAAACCAAATGTAAAACAATTTTAGTATCAGTTCTGCTTAAGTTACACACTACTGTTGCAGGAGAGGGGAAATAGAAGTGGCCGCTTTAAGACTGCTATTTATGGGAGTTGTAGTCCATAGCGAAGTGTATTGTGGGTGGTGCAGTTTGACACGCATGCTGGATGATGTGAGCTCGCTGTGTGCTGTGCAGTTGAAGCAGAGGAAGAAAGTCTGCATTATTTTATGTTCACTCAAGTTATTCCACTCAGGAGCTGTTTGCTTTGTGAACATGTCAACATGAAAATAAGTAAAAGAAGTGCATGCATTGATCACTTCTGTCTGTTTCATCCTTTGCACGAGCATGAATTAACAAGCTGTTACTCTGCCGCTGGACATCGCTGAAGCTGAGAAAGCAACACTAGTTTGATCATGTATAAATATCAATATAACTATATTGTATAAATATTATTATAACTAGGCCTGCAACATCCTGACAATCAAAAACATAATGACATGATGTCACACGCCATTGTCTTCTGAGTGCACCAGATATGAATGACACTCATAGAGCTTGAGAAGCAGACAGTGCTGTAGGATCTTTATAATTTGTATACAAAGTAATAATTTTTTACTTATATATAGAAAGAGAGATGGGTAACTAGATAGAATAGACAGAGATAGATTGATCTGTGCAGCAGCTGCTGAAGAACTGCGCGCTGCAGACGGAGCTGGTGTGAAAGGTAAACACCTGCTTGCTGCTTCTGCTCTCCATACGTGCTGCTCACGCCCTGCTTTCGCTTGCGGTGTGAAACAGGCGTAATATTCCTCATTTCATTACTTGAGTCATCACATACACAAATGTTGAACTAGTGGTCAAAATCTGTCAAGCTCATTTTATTTAAAAACTTTAAATCTTTTTTTTTTTCCTGAAAATGTCTTCTAAATTAAACTATTTGATGACTGATTTACAGACCTGTGTATGTTGTAGGTTCAGTTCAATATGTCCTGCAGTATTGTTTACAGTTGTGCACAGCTCTACCCAAAGGGAGTTCATGTTTGTTGTAAATAAGGGTGTATTTATGCTTTTGCACAATGCTGTGAATAAATTAGAATTGCAAAGAGCAAATGCAGTAAACATGTGAAACATACATACTCAGTGTCTTGTACTCAGATACCTCACTAAATGCAGTGATGTCTAACTTTACTGTAGTTTTCAAATGGCTGTGCAAATAGTATACAGTGCTGTTTTGAGCATTTTCAGGACGTGTCACCAAAATCTGACTTTTTTGCATTGGAAAAGATGTACAGAGTAAAGTGTCATAATGAAAACATGACAAAGCCATTTGACTATCTTGTTCATAAACAATGGTGTCAGGACTTTTCATCTTGATGACACTGACACTTTGACATGAATACTTGCTTTTGAGGAATGAGCTCTCCATTTTGAGCAAGTGACACACTTTTGCAGGTTATCTGCTAGGTTTTGCAGTTTGCACTAAATGTTTTGAGAAATGCATTAACCACTGAAATGCATTAGCCACTGAGAAAAACTGTAACTTAACAATAACAATATCTGTCTTAAATTAAATAGAAGCATCAGAGAGGAGAAAGCGTAAACCTCTCACACCACAAAGTCATTTCTCTGACATTTACTCTGGTGTTTTAGCAGAGTAATAGTGTGTTTAGGGGTTTTCTACTATAGCCAGTGTATACTAGCGCTAGTAACCCGAGTCCAGCCGGCCGGCCGGAGCTGTGAGATTTATGGGAGGCGTAAAGACAGATTCTCTAAATATTGACACACAGAGAGCAGCTGCTGTTAGAGAGTCGGAGCCTTTCATTCCCTTCAGCTTCTGTTCAGTGTGACCCGTCTGTCAGCAGAAGCAATACTTTTAAACCTGAATGCTGTGCTCCAATTTGCATACTATACGCCTGAATAGTACTTGTAAATAAAATGAGTGTAGTATGTTTAAGGGGGACCTATTATGCCCCTGTTTACAAGATGTAAAATAAGTCTCTGACGTCCCTATAGTGTGTGTGTGTGTGTGTGTGTGTGTGTGTGTGTGTGTGTGTGTGTGTGTGTGTGTGTGTGAAGTTTGAGCCCAAAATACCACACAAATAATGTTTTATAATCTCTGAAATGGACACTTTTAGGCTTTGATCCTAATTGTGCAGTTTTTGTGACTGTCGCTTTAAATTCAAATGAGATGCTCTTTTCAGAAGAGGGCGGAGCTACAAATGCCTGTGTGTCAGCATAGTGGCAGATTCAAAAACAAGACTAACATCCTATGCTAATGAGGGAGTGATGGTCACTAGTGGGCGGGGCTTTCCCTCATTGATGAAATGTACGCTCTCAGAACTAAAGGTACTCGAGCTGTCACTGGGGTGGTACCATTTCAATAGGTACAAATTTGTACCTTTAAGGTCCATATTAATACCTCAAGGGTACATAATAGTACCTAAAAAGTACAAAAGTGTTCCTCTTAAAAATTTGTAGGTACTAATATATACTTTTAGGGTACCAGTATGGACCCTTTAGGTACAAATGTGTACCTTTTGAAAAGGTACCAAAGGGAGAATGTCTATCAAAGTGTTTCTATATATTCAGAAGGGCGAATAATTCTGACTTAGGGTGTAGTATAAGTGTATTGGGATGCAGCCGGTTTAATATTTGCATCTGATGGACAAGTCTGAAGGATACGATCTTACAGTCTTGCTTTCTGATAAGCAAACTCAATTACAACTTGAGCTAAGATCCTGTCTGCCGTCAGATAAATGACCCAGCACACAGGACATGTGTTTGGGTCAGTAAACATTACTGCTTTAGATATGTACTCTCTCAAACTCACTGTCAACACTCTTCATGGTTCAGTCTGACATGTGTTCGCAACGTCAGTCATGCAGTAAACCATGTGTCATTTACTGATATGCATCACATGTGAAGGGTAAATTTAACCTCAGTAGACGATTATATATTCATTCATTTCTTAATTAAATAATTCCTTTATTAATCTGGGGTCGCCACAACGGAATGAACCGCCAACTTATCCAGCATATGTTTTATGCAGCGGATGCCCTTCCAGCTGCAACCCAGCACTGGGAAACACCCATACACTCTTACATTCACGCATACACTAGGGCCAATTTAGCTTATTCAATTCATCTATACAGCATGTCTGTGGACTGTGGGGGAAACCGGAGCACCCCGAGGATAACCCACGAGAAACATGAGGAGAACATGCAAACTCCACACAGCCGGGGCTCGAACCAGAGACTTTCTTGCTGTGAGGCAACAGTGCTACCCACTGAGCCACCGTGTCACCCACAATCATATATTTTAGATTTTTTGTGAATGTTGATAGAGATAGTTTGTTTTGTTTCTTGCATACTTGTGGTCTTATTCTCAATGATTCACCAGTACACACTATGCGCTAAAGTTATACAATAGATAAAAAAATATAAATAAAAACCGGTTTATTTATTCATTCGTTCATTTTCTTTTCGGCTTAGTCCCTTTATTATTCTGGGATAGACACAGTGGAATGAACTGCCAACTTATCTAGCATATGTTTTTACGCAGCGGATGCCCTTCCAGCAGTGGGAAACATCCACACTCATTTACACACACTCATACACTACGGTCAATTTTAGCATACCCAATTCACATGTTCCACATGTGTTTGGACTTGTGGGGGAAACCGGAGCACCCGGAGGAAACCCACATGAACATGCAAACTCCACACAGAAACGCCAACTGACCCAGCTGAGGCTCGAACCGCAGCGACCTTCTTGCTGTGAGGCGAACGTATTACCCACTGTGCCACCCCGTCGCCAAGTTTATTATAAAATTGTGTTTGTTTTTTTTACTTATGTATTTCATCTGTGCATGATGGGTAATTTTTTTTCTTTTATATATTTTTTATGTTGCATAATTTGCATTTTAATACGGCTTTTTTATGCAAATACATAATTTTTTCTTTGTTTCTCTGTTTGTTTAGGACGGAATGAGCTGATTGCGCGCTACATTAAGCTTCGAACAGGAAAGACACGGACCAGGAAGCAGGTATAGTACATTATCTAAACATTCTTGTAAAACTAAATCTAAATATATCTATATTATATTTATTTTTTATATTCATCCATTAGTTTTTAGTTTTTTTTTTCAAAAGATTTTGCATTATAATTCTATACAAATCTGGCAACTCTGAAATAAGCGCAACCTTGTTAGACTATGTGCCGGGGTGCAGAGCTTATTTTTTCCAAAATAGCAAAAGTGTATTCGAACATATCCTTAAGGCTTTTGTGTCATGTGTTTATAGACTTTGTGCCTAAATCGTTAAAATGGAGCCCTAAGTCTTTTTTTAAAAGTAAATTATCTAAACATCCTGCAAAATAAAATCTAAATGAGTCTATATTATATTTATTTTTTATATTAATCTAGCAGGGTTTTTTCTGTTTTTCAAAGATTCTGCATCATAATTCTATACAAATCTGGCAACTCTGAAATGGCAGTTTAGCTCACTTTAAGGGCCCTATCATACACCCGGCGCAATAAGGCACAAGACGTGTTTGCCTCAATTTGTTTATATTTTCAGACCAGCGCAATAGCAATTTTAACATTTTGCACCATGTTGTTTAAAGCAAATCCATTTGCGCCACTTTGTGGACTCATGGGTGTGCTAGTCTATATGTGATGAGACTCTGATTGGTTTCATGCACGTTATGCTCAAAACACACCCAGAACTCATTAAGAGAATAAGCACAACCCTGTTAGACTATGTGCCGGGGTGCAGAGCTTATTTTTCCAAAATAGCAAAAGTGCATTCGGACATGCCCTTAATGCTTTTGTGCCATGAGCTTTAGACTTTGTGCCTAAATTGTTATATTGGATCCCTACGTTTTTTTTTTAAGTAAATTATCTATTTACATCCTGCAAAGTAAAATCTAAATGAGTCTATATTATATTTATTTTTTATATTAATGTAGCAGTTTTTTACCCTTTTTTTTCCCAGATTCTGCATTATAAATCTATACAAATCTGGCAATTCTGAAATTGCAGTTTAGGTCACTTTAAATCTTTTTTTTATAGTAAATTATTTAAACATCCTGTAAAACTAAATGTAAATAAATCTATATTATATTTATTTTTTATATTCACTTAGCAAAGTTTTTTAAGCATAAACCTCACTGACATTTATTAGATTTGTGCTTTTAAAAAAAACCCTTAAAAGTTAGGAAAATGAAACTAAAATCAAGATATCTTCTCTAAAACACACGATGAGATTATGGTTTTCATTTAGTGATAAAATGTAAAATAAGTCAATTAGAAATACACATCAATAACAATAGTCCTAATATCATGCATACTGCATGTCATCTTGTTTTAAGAATGTTTAGAAATGTCATTATATTAATAATAATAATTAGTAATTGACAATAAAGCAATACTGATTGAAATAGTTTTCATATTACATTTCTATACAGCCAACAAGAAAATGAATGAATGAATGAATTTCTATACAAATCTGGCAACTCTGATAGGGCAGTTTAAGTCACTTAAAGTTTTTATTTTTTATAGTAAATTTGGTGATAAAATACAGAATAAGTCCATAAAAAATATGCATCAAAATAAAAATTATCTTAATATCCTACATATTACATTTCATCTTGATATATATTGCATATTTCTAAACAACTATATCTATCTATCTATCTATCTGTCTGTCTGTCTGTCTGTCTGTCTGTCTGTCTGTCTGTCTGTCTGTCTGTCTGTCTGTCTGTCTATCTATCTATCTGTCTCTCTGTCTGTCTGTCTGTCTGTCTGTCTGTCTGTCTGTCTCACTGTCTGTCTGTCTGTCTGTCTGTCTGTCTGTCTATCTATCTATCTATCTATTGTATATGTGTGTAAGTAAAGCAACAATAATGATTAAACTGTTTTTTTGCATTATATTTCTATACAAATCTGGCAACCCCGGATTTCAACAACAGCTTAACCTTGCTAAGCAGATTTCAATTGGTTAATTACATTTTATTTGACGGTCAAGTCACACATTAACAGCAACAGCATGTCCAGCGAATGTCAGACAGAGGATTTAGAGACGGGATTGTCCTGTTAAACTCCCAAACTGACTTTAGCGAGTGTAAATGTTTGGCCCCTCGAGGGCCCCCATGCTGAAATGGACTCGAGCGCTGTGATTTATGGCGTGTGTATCAGATATCGGTGTGTGTCTTCAGCACCTCGCTCAGTCCCGCTCGTTAGACCCACAAACAACTGCTCTGTTACAGTCAGGACACTGGAATCTGATCGTGTTTAATATCGTCTGATGTCACTCAGGCCTTTCACATACTGAGCCTTAAGCCTTCAGTCCATGAGAGCTGCAAAAATATCAGTCAAAACAAGTGGAGAATCTAAAATCACAGCTGATGGGCGAAGGTTGAAAAGGTTACTGTTATAGTCCCTATAGAAATCTGAGATATTGTAAAGGTTAATTTGTTTAATAATTGATGAAATTTGCAACATTGACACTTGCAAAACAAAGTTGAAGCAACATTGAACTACAAAGATGTCTAGTAAGTGTGCTGCATTCATCTGTAGAGCTGGTTTATAGTTGAATTTGATTAATAATTGATTATTTATTAAACAGAAGGGAATCAAAGCTGAACTAAATTGTGCTGAAAAGGACACTATTTTCTGCTATATAGCTTAATTTGTTTAATAATTGCTGAAATTGACAACATTGACACTTGCTAAACAAAGTTGAATATACATTTAACTGAAATGAGTTGAATAATGGCGCTTTTATCATCTGCTAAAATTGTTTATAGTTGAAATTGCTTCATGAAATTTGCAACTGACGTTTATTAAATAGACCTGAAACAATGTTAAACTCAATAGTGCTGAAAAATGACACTTTTCCTCTGTATAGCTGAATTTGTTTAATAATTGATGAAATGTGCAACACTGACACTTGCTAAACTGAGTTGAATCAACATTGAACTATAATAAGTGGAATAATTGTGCTTCTATCATATGT
>CAIGQZ010035066.1:8538020-8549354 GCA_903798205.1 Danio tinwini
AAAAATAATCTATTCTGATTCATTTCAAAAATAATATATTCTAAGATTATCCAAAAAAAATATATATTCTGATTTATTCCAAAAAGAATCTATTCCACGCTCATTCCAAAAAAGAATCTTTTCTGATTAATGTAAAAAAGAATCTCTTCTGATTCATTCCAAAAAGAATCTTTTTTGATTCATTCCAAATAGAATCTACTCTGATTCATTTTTAAAAAAAGAATAAATTCTGAGGTGCTGAGAATCCTGAGACTGTACTGTGTTTATATGTATATTTTCACATTATTCATAATAAATAAATACAGACTGACCCACAGCTCTTCTGTCCAGGTAAACAAGCACCTGTTTGTGCACATCGCTCAGTCCAACCCCACATACAGCGACCCGTACCTGGAGGCTGTGGACATTCGGCAGATTTACGACAAATTCCCGGAGAAGAAAGGAGGACTGAAGGAGCTGTTCGAGAAAGGACCGACCAACGCTTTCTTCCTCGTCAAGTTCTGGGTGAGAAACAACATCATAAAATCATCCAAAACACCTGTGATTGGGTCATCAGGCACATTTTGGGTTGTTTTTGTGGTTTTAAGCATTATGCTGGTGTTTTTTGCTTTTTACTACTGAATAAGTTATTTATATAATTTTTTAATTTATTTAAAGTGAGGGAAATGGATATAACATGGAAATACTGTATATTAAATGTATATAATTATATGTGCATATATATGTGCATTTTTTATTTAAAAAAATAAATGAATATATTAAATTGTGTAAATGTAAAAACTGTAAAACTTCTTAAGGCATCCTTTAATATGGGATTTAATAAAGTTACAGTAAAATACACATTAAAATTATACTTTTTATTATATTTCCACATTTTTTTATTATTTGTATTTAAAAATGTAAATGTTTTATAAAATTAGAAAGATTGTATAAATTGTTATTATGAATATTATATTATTTAGACACTCATTTATTATTATTTCAGTTTAAATAATAAACATGAAATATAAAACATTATTTTATAAAGATAAAACATTTCTAATAAAAATTATATTAAATTTAATTATTATAAAACAACGAAGCATGTGACATTTTGCCTTTTATTGTTTATTAAATAAATGATTTTAAAAAGTGTGGCATGGTGGCTAAGTGGTTAGCACTAAGGCCTTACAGCAGGAAGGTCACTGGTTCTAGTCCCGGCTGGGTCAGTTGGCATTTCTGTGTGGAGTTTGCATGTTCACCCCGTGTTGGTGTGGGTTTCCTCCGGGTGCTCCGGTTTCCCCCAGAGTCCAAACACATGCTCTACAGGAGAATTGAATAACCTAAATTGGCCGAAGTGTATGAGTGTGTGTGTGTGCGTGGGTGCGTGCGTGCATGCGTGCGTGTGAATGTGAGTGTGTGAATGTGTGTGTATGGGTGTTTGCCAGTACTGGGTTTATATTATATTAAAAAACAATAATAAAACATCCAGTAGTTACATACATAAATACACACATGTCATAAAATATAATAGAGTATGTGTAATTAAAAAAAATACACTCACCGGCCACTTTATTAGGTACACCTGTCCAACTGCTCATTAACACACATTTCTAATAAGCCAATTTTGATTAGATTGCAAATTTTTACAGTCAGATTGGAAAAACATTGCCTGGACTGATGAGTCTCGATTTCTGCTGCCACATTCAGATGGTCGGATCAGGTGTCAACAATGCGAAACCATGGATCCATCCTGCCTTGTATTAACGGTTCAGGTTGGTGGTGGTGGTGTAATGGTGTGGGGGATATTTTCTTGGCACACTTTGGGCTCATTAGTACCAATTGAGCATCGTGTCAACGCCACAGCCTACCAGAGTATTGTTGCTGACCATGTCCATCCCTTTATGACCACAGTGTACCCATCTTCTGATGGCTACTTCCAGCAGGATAACGCACCATGTCATAAAGTGTGGATAATCTCAGACTGGTTTCTTGAACATGACAATGAGTTCACTGAACTCAAATGGCCTCCACAGTCACCAGAGCTCAATCTAATAGAGCACCTTTGGGATGTGGTGGAATGGGAGATTGGCATCATGGATGTGCGGTCAACTAATCTGCAGCAACTGCGTCATGCTATCCTGTCAATATGGAGCAAAATCTCTGAGGAATATTTCCAGTACCTTGTTGAATCTTTGCCACAAAGGATTAAGGCAGTTCTGAAGGCAAAAGGGGGTCCAACCCAGTCCTAGTAAGGTGTACCTAATAAAGTGGCCGGTAAGTGTATAATGTAACGTTAGACTATTATAGCATTATTTATTACAGTAGTAGTTACAATAAGTGCTGTAAGTGTTTTACTGCTTAACTATGACACTAGCAGTGTGTTTATTGGCTGTTGTGAAAGCGCTGCAGCAGGGGATTGTGGGATATCGGAGGCTGTAATGTGAGCTCAGACACCTGTTCCTCATCCTGCTATTTATAGAGACTCCAGAGACTCTTGAGTTATTGTTCAACCTTTATGTATTTATGAGATCACTCATTCATTCATTCTCTTTTCGGCTTAGTCCCTTTATTAATCTGGGGTCGCCACAGTGGAATGAACCGTCAACTTATCCAGCATATGTTTTATGCTGCAGATGCCCTTCCAGCCGCAACCCATCACTGGGACACATCCATACACACTCATTCACACACTCATACACTACAGACAATTTTAGCCTACCTAATTCCCCTATAGCGCATGTCTTTGGACTGTGGGGGAAACCGGAGCACTCGGAGAAAACCCACGCGAACATGGGGAGAATATGCAAACTCCACACAGAAACGCCAACTGACCCAGCCGAGGCTCAAACCAGCGATCTTCTGGTTGTGTATGTTATTATTTATTTATTTTTTATATATAAATTTTTTGTTACAGTTTTTTACTGATGCTAGGACACATTTCTCAATACTTAGGTGACTTTTGCAAAACTCTTCACACAGTGAGCACAACAGAAGTCTATGTGGGCTAAACTGAGAATCAATGATCATTGTTTTGGCACAAAATGCATTCACTAGCCTGTGTTTTCATCCAAAAATGCGAATGAACTATTTGCAAAACTGAATTATTGCATAAAAGATGTACGAATAAAGCTGCGTTTCCATCCAAGGAGTCAAAGCGAACAAAATCGTCACTTTCTGATTATCTGGAGCCAAATATCAACAGTAAAAACTGAATTTGCTGCAGCAAAAGAAGCTGCGTCAATCTTTTCCGCATCTAATAAATGACTTGCGCCTCAGAAGGCAATCCTGATACGCAGTGAACGTGCGGTGGCGTTTGAAGGTGTCAGACGCGGAGCACAGACGCTTTTGATTGTGGATGTCATTAATAATATAATAACACTAACACTTAAACGTTAAGGCGTTTTAGAATGACCAAAACAACATTTCAGATGGTTTATAATGTGCTCAGCCTGCTGGTTTGTCCATTCACACACATTTTTATCATCACATGATCTCTTATAACATAATCACATGACCTTTTTTAATGCGCACACTGGAGTTTGTGTGGTAAAAGTGTTTTCATCATAGTTTATGCGCATCTTTTCCTATCAAATAAAAAAAATTATCCTACTCAGTTATGTGCATATAATAATAATAATAATAATTCCTTACATTTATATAGCGCTTTTCTGAGCACTCAAAGCGCTTTTACACAATGGGGGGAGGGGGGGGGGTGATCTCCTCATCCACCACCAGTGGGTAGCATCCACCTGGATGAGGCAACGGCAGCAATTTTGTGCCAGACCACACACCACACATCAGCTGATTGGTGGAGAGAAGACAGAGTGATAAAGCCAATTGTTACTCAATTCGTTCTTGATTTTAACTGACATTTATTCGGACACGAGTCTGTAGTCTTGTACATAGCCTTGCATTCCTTTATGTCCCAAAAATGCCGTCAGAACTACAAAATTAAATACATAAACTTAAATTAACCCTTTAAATGTGATGTTGCACGTAATGACCAAAATACATACAACCAATAAATAAAGTGCACATTCAAAATGTAAGGAAATACACTTAATTGGCTAATAATACATTAACATACGGACACATACTCATACATGTTCATATACTTTAACACTTTACGACACATACCTCATTGGCCTCTCTAACTCAAGAGGAATAAACTTGAAGGGTTACAGTTTCTCTTTAACAAACTATAACTTTTTTGTACTTCTTACAACTGTAATCCTTACAAACGTGTTATTAGCTCAGCACCTTGTGGCTGTACTACTTGTAGTGCATCGGAGGAATATCTTGATGGCAAGAATGAAATAATTCCCAAGCTAAACATAAAAGGAAATAGGTTCCCCCCCTCTTTATAGTTTTAGGTGAATAATTTTAAATGAATTAACATCTATTAACAACAAATATACATTACTTAATTATTCTAATGATTAGTCTGAACATTTTAACTATTTATTGACCTTTTAACTGTAAAGTGCATGTTATAGTGTATAATATATGAGGATTGCATCTGATGGCAGCTACACCAATTATGATATGGGGAGGGTTAGGAGGCCATGATGGACAGAGGCCAGTGGGCAGATTTGGCCAGGATGCTGGGGTTAAACCCCTACATTTTTTTGAAGGACATCCTGGATTTTTTAATGACCACAGAGAGGGACCTCTGTGTAACGTCTCATCCAAAAGAATGTGCTCACTGAGCAGTATAGAGTCCCTGTCAATATACTGGGGCATTAGGACCCACACAGACCGCAGGTTGAGCGCCCCCTGCTGGCCTCACTAACACCACTTCCGGCAGCAACCTAGCTTTCCTATGTGGTCACCCATCCAGGTACTGACCAGTAGGGGTGTCAAAATTAATCGTTTCTTCGGTGCACCCTGATGCAGACGCGGAAAATTTGGTATCGGTTCAGTAATAACCATAACCGGTTATTATGTACTGACGTCATGTATCTCACATGCGATATGTCACCATAGCATACTATGGTGAGGAAGGCGAGCCGCGAGCGCGAGTATTTACAACGCTCTAACTACATAAAAACTCAGAAACTGTGCACAATTTCCCTGCGTGTGTGTTTGCTGAACACTGTTTCACTGACACTTACAGCAAAAGCCCCTATTTCACGGCGATTAAGAGAATGAAAGTAATCTCTATTTCTCTCTCTCTCTCACTGTGGCCCATGAGTGCATCTGTGAAGAGCGCCAGCGTGTAGGAGCCAATCGCAGCCCTTTCTATTGAGCGCGTGACCAATCAAAGGGGTGTAGGAGGGAACTTGGTAAACAAGGCTCAGAAAGCGAGCGGGATATTAATATTTTGTTTATTTGCTATAAATGCTGGTGTTGTTTAAAGGTACAGTTTATATATCTGCCTGTTTGTATTAAAGGACAAATTTGTTTTACAAATAGTATATAAATATATTTATAGGTTTTAATACAAGAATTGCTGTGCTGTGAAGAAAATATAAAACTGTGTATGGAAAGAATCGTCAATGGATGCACCGAGATATCGAATTGAACTGAATCGATGGCATGATAATCGTAACCGAACCGTGAGACCAGTGTAGGTTCACACCTCAACTGACCAGGCGCAGCCCTGCTTAGCTTCAGTGGGCGACAATGTGACAATGTGAGAGTTGCAGAGAGCTATAGCTGCCAGCTGATATGTTTTTTATGCGCATTTTCAAGATTTATGCACATCTTGGCGTTTCCATCAACCGTTTTTTTTATGTGCATATCCAAAATGCGCATAAAAATAGGTGAATGGAAACGTAGCTACATCTCTCAAATTTCATCAATTCTTTTCTCACTCAGACACAACTGCCAAAAATCTTTGTACGTACAGGACATTTTGCATGTGCTTACATACTGTTTTTTAAAACTGTTAAACTCATGTTCAAAACAATAACATAATGCAAAACTGAAGAAGACAGCGAAATTCAACAGCAATAATTGATTGAAACATATTTCAGATCTAAAAATGCAGTTTAGATTAGCATTACTATTGTGTCTGTATCAGTGGATGGTGTGGATACAAATTCTTGTATTTTGGAATTACTTAGTGCAAAAATAAATGAATAAATAAATAAATAAATAAATAAATAAATAAATAAATAAATAAATGAATAAAAAGTAAATAAATAAATAAATAAAGCACATAAAATATTGAGGAATTCTGCATCATGTCTGATTCATTCCAGTAACATATTTTGCAGTTATAAACATTATATATTGCAATTATAAACAGAGATGTGTCCTTTGTTTTACATAAGAAAACACTGTGTAATGCTACATGCTGTTGGTGCTTTTTAGCTCATTGTTTTGTGGGTGACTTCAAGAGTTCACACTTAGCTAATGATTGATTATAAAGCTTGTTTGGCATGCTGTTCTGGGAGAGAGCCCTGAGCTTATAAGATCCTCGAGCCTGGGGCTCCCTCCTGTTTGCAATGCGAGAGGGGAGTTTGAGCTCAGGTAGATCTCGAGAACTCCCCTGCTGTAGTAGCTAATGAACAGATAGTGATTGCTTATAAGAGATATATGAGATAAATTTAGATTAGTCAATTAACCTCAGTTGCATGTTTATGGAAGGTGGGAGGAAACTGGGGAACCCAGGGGAAACCCACGTGAGCATGGGGAGAACATGTAAACTCCACACAGAAACGTCAGCTGGCTTGGTAATGACTAGAACCAGTTACGTTCTTGCTGTGAGGCAACAGTGCTAACCACTGGGCCACCATACCACCCATCTAGGAAAGGAGGAGGAGTAGAGGTGAAAGGGGGGATTCTTTAAAACGAAGATGGCTGTGATATGGAGTTTAGGGTATTTAAGGTGGTTTAGGAATTGTCTGATTGGTGAATAATCAATTGGATAATGTGGGGCAGCTGCAAGCAATGATAAGCACGTGATCCTCTCGAAATTAGTTTATAAATAAACTTTACAAAGTGTGTTTGTCGGCTGGCAACCTTTGCCAGTGTTCTGGAAGAATAAGTTTATTTGAGACCTGAATAAAGTGTTTTGGTAGTTGTAGTGCATTTTGAATGTGAAATGAGCTGCTTTGCCATGCTGAAAGTCGGTTAGGAGAATTGTGGGAAGAGTTTTGCAAAAGAAATGTGTCCTAGCATCTGTAAAAAACTGTAATATAGTTCAAAATAATATAGTAAATTATTGGGATGATGGTGCGGCCTCACAGCGAGAAAATCACTGGTTCGAGTCCCAGCTGGGTCAGTTGGCTTTTCGTGTGGAGTTTGCATGTTCTCCCCGTGTTGGCGTGGGTTTCCTCCCGAGCTTCAGTTTACCCCACAGTCCAAACACATGCGCTATAGGGGAACTGAATAAGCTAAATTGGCCGTAGTGTATGTGTGTGAATGCGAGAGTGTATGGGTGTTTTCCAGTACTGGGTTGCAGCTGGATTGGCATCCGCCAATGCTCAATTAATATGTTTTATTTAAATTTTATTTAATAATATACATAAAAATATGCAATATAAACATGCATAAAATAATGACAGAATATTTATTAAGTTAAAATGTATAAATGTTTTATTATTTACTAACAATAATTATTATTAATTTAATGTATATATATATATATATATATATATATATATATATATATATATATATTAAAAAGGAAATAATAATAATTATAATGATAATAATAATTATTTGTAAATAATATAAATAATCAAAAAAATTATATTAATATTATTTAACATTAATAAATATATATTTTTACTTTTTCTAATTATATATATATATATACTTTTAGACTAATTAAATACTAAGTAATTACATAATATTTGTATAAATTTGAATATGAGCAATTCCAGCATTATGGATGTGACATTTGCAGTAAAATCTCAAAACATAAAATGACAGAGAAAGTATATGTTAACATTATAAGGACACATCTGTTTATATTTTCCAGAACAACTAATTACAGAGTTATGGGGTCAGAAAAATATCAATCTGTAAATATATTTTATATGTTAAATGAGGGAATTAAACGTGCGTTATGGATGTGATGAAAAAAAGTCTGCGAGTTTACAGTATACAACATTTTTTGTAGAAACTCTGTGAATTAAACTGCACAACCCAAAAGAAGCAATGCTAATCAAAAGGGTAAAAGTTAGCTCTTTACAGAACAAAAACAATTGATTTGATTAGATTTTACATTTTTGCATTTATAAGGAAAAAGCTTCGTTATGGATGTGACGTCTCTTCGTTATGGATGTGACGGATATGAAATTGTCACTTGTGTGACTTTTGTAAATCAAATATAATTGTTTGAAAACATTGACAGAGACATTTTTGAGTATTTTTGAAGCACTATAAAACAAGCCTACACAAAAAACACAGAAACGGTATCGCTATTTTGGCTAATACATAATTTTTTTCATGGCAAGGTTGACATTTGCATAGAAATTGCTCATATATAAAGACTTGGATCTTAATAATATGCTTAATAAAATAAGCATATTATAAATGTATGTGTGTGTTTGTGAGTGTGTGTGTGTATTTTGCTTTAAATATTCTAAAAATTATTCTCTAAGTTACATATTTAATATAATTTTGTCCTTTCATATGAGTCCAGCCAGCCTGATCTCACCAGGAAACGTAACTATTTTACGTTTTGTCAGTTTAGTGGCTAATTCGGACGAATTTGTTCAATTCGAATTCGAGTTCAGTCGTACGAAAATGTACGATTTTTAAAAAGGAGGTGTGGCACCCAACCCCGCCCCTAACTCATTACTCATAACTCAACGTCATTGGGTGATGAGCAAATTGTACTAAATAGTACGAATTAGATTGTACGAATTCATACGAATTAGCCACTAAATCAAAAGTTATGAATTGCCATGAGATTGCTTTGGTCTAGCACAATTAATAACCCTATAGCGGCAAATAAAACTAAAAATGTATACATATAATTCTTTTTCTCAGGTATCAAGAATCATCCAGCGTTAACACCATTGTTTTCACCTCTAAAGTCCAGTGATCATGACAGCCAGAATCTCCTGAATTGTTGATTAGGGCTCCAGCGAGACCTTTATCCCAGAGCCCGGGGCCCTGCAGACATAAAAAAACAGCATTAGATATATTAAGTCCATTATGAATCCAGAAGCGGCGTCAGGAGCAGGTCGTGTCATGCTAACGCTGTTCTGCAAAGCTACGCTCCTAGATATTGAATCTGGCCCCGCGGCTCCGTCCTAACAGATCTTCAAGTGCACTCGCAATCCGATTTGAGCCGTCCGTGCTAAATTGTTACACAGCAGCCGGACGCAGTAATACGATTTAAAGCGCGGCGCTGCTTGATTGTAATTGGATGAATTCCCTCGCAGAGAGAGTTTGGAGGGAAGCCGGAGAAATGAAGACAAATGAGCGAATAAAGCGGCGTAATGGGCCCTTATGAGGGGGGAAAAGGTGAAGCGCTGAGCATTGTGGGATGCGGAGACGGTGGAGTCAAACTGAAAACACTGAAAAGAGGCTTACAGGACAACAGTTTTATAAAACTGGACTGAGAACGACACTGGACAGTAATGTACTAAGGCTTACTGCAGTGACAAAAAGTCAAAAGAAATAAAAGGTCGCCTCACAGCAAGAAGGTCACTGGTTCGAGTCCCAGCTGGGCCAGTTGGCATTCTGTGTGGAGTTTGCATGTTCTTTCCATGTTGGTGTGGGTTTCCTTCGGGTGCTCTGGTTTCCCCTACAGTCCAAACACATGCGCTACAGGAGAATTGAGTAAGCTAAATTGGCCATATTGTATGTGTGTGCATGAGTGTGTATGGGTGTTTCCCAGTGTTGGCCATAGGAGAAATAGTCGTGCCCAACTGAGCCTGGTTTCTCTCGAGGTTTTTTAAATTCTTCACTTTCGCCAATTGGTGAAGTTTTTTCCTCGCCGCTGTCGCCACTGGCTTGCATGGTTCGGGATCTGTAGAGCTGCGCATCGATGGAATTGCTCCTCAATGTTTGGACTCTCAGTAGTGATTATTAAACCACACTGAACTGAGCTAAACTGAACTGAACTTAAACACTGAAAACTGAACTGACACTGTTTCAATTCACTATGAATTTCCATGTGAAGCTGCTTTGACACAATCTACATTGTATAAGCGCTATACAAATAAAGATGAATTGAATTGAATTGAATTGTTGGGTTGCGGCTGGAAAGGCATTCACTGTGTAAAACATATGCTGGAATAAGTTGGTGGTTCATTCCACTGTGGCGACCCCTGATGAATAAAGGGACTAAACCTGAAAAGGAATCATATATCTTATATATCATACATTATATACAGTTGAAGTCAAAATTATTAGCCCCTCTTTGAATTTATTTATTTATTAATTTTTTTAATTTCCCAAAAAATGTTTAAGAAAGCAAGGACATTTTCACAGTATGTCTGATAATATTTTTTTCTTTCTGAGAAAGTTTTATTTGTTTTATTTTGGCTAGGATAAAAGCAGTTTTAAATTTTTTAAGAACCATTTTAAAGTTCTTAAAAATTATCAGTTATTATTTTCTAAATTATTATTTTTTTTATGCGATAGTCTACAGAACAAACCATCGTTATACAATAACTTGCCTAATTACCCTAACCTGCCTAGTTAACTTAATTAACGTAGTTAAGCCTTTAAATGTCACTTTAAGCTGTATAGAAGTGTCTTGAAAAATATCTAGTCTAAAATTATTTACTGTCATCATGTCAAAGATAAAATAAATCAGTTATTATGGATATAGAGTATATATTGTGTGTGCCTGTGTATAAATAAGTTGTTACTTACAGCATATTACTTATGTTAAACATAATAAAAATAAACACTAATTTATTTATTTTTGATTTTAGGATGAAATATGAAATATTAATTGAAAACCCTAATTAATATTTGAATATTAGCAACGTGGTCAATAAATAAAAATATATATTTTACATGTAAAAAAAATGGTTAAACTTTTTATAAAGCTGTTATATATTAAAAAAGATGATAAAATTTGTCATATGTTTTAAAAAGTTATATATTAAAAAGATAATTAAGATTCTGTCAGTTGTTCCGACTGCTGCTGCTGCTGCAAAAAAAAACAATCCTGAAACTATGGCTGGATCCATCTGCTCTAACTGATCTGTCCTGGAGGCTCTATCTACTGCACATTATCAGTTTGGAATACACCAGAGCCAAAATAAAGGGTGCTAAAACGTACAATTTTGGTTAAATATGAGAGAGACTGTGTCAGATATGCTTCAGACCTGATTTTGTACCTATTATTACAGTATTACTTTTTTTATTCTATTTTAAATATATATATTCTTTTTTTTGTTGGGTTTTTTGTTGGGTGGATCTCGTGCTTTG
>CAIGQZ010035066.1:8554268-8589221 GCA_903798205.1 Danio tinwini
CAAATCTACAACCTACAGGCCAAAAGCCACAACCCACAGGCCAAAACCAAAAACCCTAACCTATAGGCCAAAAACCACAACCTACAAGCCAAAAAATAGAACCTACAGGCCAAAACCACAACCTACAGGCCCAAAACCACAACCTACAGGCCAAAAACACAGCCTACATGCCAAACCACAACTTACAGGCCAAAAAAACACACCCTCAGGCCAAAAAACACAACCTACAGGCCAAAAACACAACCTACAGGGCAAAAACCACAACCTGCAGGCCAAAATACACAACCTTCTGCACTGCTGCTCCAGTAAAGCAGACATGAGCACTGACGATCTACTGCTATTATTGCCACATGCAGATCGCAACATTTGTTAACGTCTTTTTTATATAATGGGAAAGCATGAAAAACGTATTTTGGTTTTCTGCATTTCATTTCAGCCTGTACGTGTTTGTGTTAGTGTTTGTTAGTATGGGAATGATCAGCCCGCTCTCACAAGGAAACATAACTATTTTATATATTGTCAGAAAAGTAGCTAATTTGTATGAGTTCACACAATTTCAGTCATATATGATTGTTTTAAAGGAGGTGTGGCCCTAAACTCCACCATTGGGGGATGAGCAAATTGTACTAAAATTGCATGTAAAAATGAAATTGTGTGAATTAATATGAATTAGCCACTAAATCTAAAAGTTACCAAGCTGTGAGGTTGCGTTGGAATGATTTTGGCCACTTACCGAACTACGCAAGATTTTTTTGTTTGTTTGTTTGTTTGTTTTTTTACAAACCAAACAGCTTTATCTTCATAAACGTGAATGACTGGATGTTGGTGTGTTTTATTTTCGTAGATTTGCTACATTATATTTATCAGCCATCTTGTTGAATGTGGAGAATTTAAACTTAAAACAGTCTAACCTGAAGAAAGAGGCTTTTCTTCTCAAGGGCTCATAAACACAAACAGCAACTCTGTATTTGATGACGACAGAATCCTTAAAACACAAATGACTGATAACAGTTTGATATTTGGAATAAAGAGCGTGTTTGATCCCTTGAAACTGATGTGAGGTTATTTATTTATTAATTCTGGTGCTCGCTCCGGTGTCTTTGAATGATAACTAGCATTTATCCATTCAATTTTAAAGGAATATCCATTCAAAATGATTTAGCAATAGGCTTAATCTTTTTTTTTTTTGGCAATTTATATTAGCTATTGCCTGTATGTTAGTTCTGTCTGTATGTTCAATATCTGATAATTCTGGAATATCCCTGCTAAAAAATCTGCTTAAACCAGCCTAAGCTGGTTGGCTGGTTTTAGCTGGTTGACCAGCCTGGTTTTAGAGGGGTTTTGGCCATTTCCAGCCATTACCAGCCTGGTCTTAGCTGGTCAGGCTGGGAATTGACCAGCTAAAACCAGCTTGACCAGCCAAAACAGGCTGGTCAAGCTGGTTTTAGCTGGTCATTTTCCAGCCTGAAATGGCCAAAACCCCTCTAAAAACCAGCCAACCAGCAAAGGCTTGTTTAAGCAGGATTTTTCAGCAGGCATATGTCTTATAATTTAATGGTCTCTGAAACTTTGAAAGTCTTTTTGATTAAACTTTCCGTTCGATCAACATGGGCTATGACGTTAATGTGATGTGATATATAATTTTAGCGCCAAAAAACACTAAGACAACCTTTCCATAACGTTCTGAGAACATTGTGTTGGTTTGTTTTCCTCCGTTGACATCTTTTGAGGCTTATATATTGTTATAGTTTTAAAAAGGTGTATGTAATGTAATGTATTTTAGAAATATGCTGTATCACTGTATGATTCTTTCTTGAAGGCTCTACAGGTCTGAAATACTCACATTGAAGAGGATCCATCGCCATCTTGTGGCTTGAAGATGTAAACACGTATAATGTTGTAAATTTAAAGGAGAAGACGAACACAAATATACAGAAATAACTTCACATATAATTCACTAACACATTGATTCGGTGGAAATTTTGAAAATGCTAATTATTTTGCTTAGCTTAGCTACAAAATTAGCTCAAGGTTTCCCGCTGGATTTTCACCCAATGCACAAAAGTCCAAGTGTCAGAATAAAGGTATCAGCATTCTTTATAATGGCACGAAATAACACTAATCCCTTAGTCTCTTCAGTTCATGTAGTTCTTGCTGTCAAATAACACAGTTGCCCTTAAAATCACCCCGTCCCCTGGGTTGTATTGTGGCCTAGAAAACTCAAGACTGATCCCAGAGCGGCGACTTCTCCTTAGTTGGCTCTGAGAGTTTATTCTCCAGCCAGTGTTTATTGCAGGATTCATAGATCTGCAAAATTGAGTGTGAAAGCTACTCTGCTATCTGATCCAAGTCTCTTCTGGCAAACGTACAGCTGTAATACACACACACACACACACACACACACACACACACACACACACACACACACACACACACGCAAACAGAGGAAATGAGTCACAAACAGGGAAAATAGTCTTAGTTTCTGTGATTCAGAAATCCAGGCAGTTAGAATAATCCTCTCTGATTTCTCCAGAATGAATCAAACACTTCACATGTGAGGAACAAAGAGCCTTTGGTGTCCTGCAGGGCAACTGTGTATAATATATTATCACTGTTTATTTAATTCTGGCTCAGGGATTAAAACTAAAGGATTTGTGAGTTTTTATCTAATAAATCCTGGCTAAAATTTGCAAAACTGTGACTTTTTGTTCACAGTTTGTTGTTTACATCTTGCAATTCTGAGAAATAAAACAAAGCCAATAAACTCACAGTTTTGAGGGAATAAAAGTCAAGATTGCAAAATAAAAACTTACAATTCATAGTTTTTAAAAAGATAGAATTACTAATTAACCTTTCTGTCTAAGCAACAGAGAACTTTCTTGGAACATTCTGGCAACCATAAATTGGGTTTACATAAATTTAAGTCATTTGTAATTTATATTTGCAAGACTTTCGATTTCTTACCCACATAGCATATTTTCTCTGGCCCAGATCTGGCCCACACACTCAGCTTTTGCTTGGCCCACATGCCGCAGTGAATTACAGTACATGATTGGACCAAGTCTGGGTAACATACAAGGGCCAAACATGGACCATATCTGGGCCAAACATCAGCCAAGTTAATAACCTATAACTGGGCCTGAACTGGGCCAGAGTTTTTGGTGTGTCACGACTTTGAATTTGATTTCGCTTTATGGTCACACTTTTTCTCGAAGCGAACCGATTGGAGAATTTTTTTTCCTTACTCAAAAATTATTTAAATGTATTTTAAAAGTGGGTCAAGATGGGCCAAACTTACATGGCCCACATATAATTTTTTAACATCTGGGCCAAATACTACATTTGACAACTGGCCTAAGTCTTATGTGCTGCCTTAAAGATGGTGCCACCTCTGTGAAACCCGGGCCATGTTTGGCCCACATGCTGTATGGCAGATTTATGCCAAATCTAAGCCAGAATTCTTTGCTACCAGGGTACACTTCCAGTTATTATTTTATTTTCTTATTGAAGAGTAGTCGAATATTGGCACAGTGGGTAGCGCTGTCGCCTAACAGCAAGAAGGTCACTGGTTCGAGTCCCAGCTGGATCAGTTGGCATTTCTATGTGAAGTTTGCATGTTCTCCCCGTTTTGACGTGAGTTTTCTCCGGGTGCTTCGGTTCCCCCCACAGTTCAAACGCATGCGCTATAGGGGAATTGAATAAACTAAATTGGCCGTGGGAATGAGAGTGTATGGGTGTTTCCCAGTGATGGGTTGCAGCTGGAAGGGGATCCCCTGCATGGAACATGTGCTGGATAAGTTGAAGGTTCATTCCACTGAGGTGACCCCTGAATAATAAAGGGACTAAGCCGAAAGAAAATGAATGAATAATATCCATGAGCATAAATGGAAAAAGATGATACAACAATAATAATTAACAAACAATAATAAACAAATAGCCTACATAAAGAGATAAACAATAATAAAGCTTTAGCTTTGCAAATCAGTTAGGTCTTCTATATTTCAGTATATTGTTGTATTTATAAACACACTTTATAAAAAAATAGAAAAAGGTGATAATAATAATAAATTAATAATAATAAATAATAATAATAATAAATAAATATATTACATAAATACATTTAAAAATCACCAATAATAAGATTTCCAGTTATTTGAGCTCTGCAAATCAGCTAGGTCTTCTATATTTCAATATATTGTTGTAATTATAAACACACTTGTTTGTGAGCTTTTTAAATTAGCTGCACTTTTTGATTTTTAGAACCCTTGACAAAAATATTTACATTCTGGTGACAAAATATAGTGGGAGGAATTAGCAAAAGTGTGTTTAAACTGTATATTAATGATTTGATAGGTCATTAATAGCCTAACTAGTTACTTAATATAGGCTAAGAACAAAACAGCAAGGCCCAAACGTACGTTAAATCTGTAGGCTACAAAAAGTCATTATTATTCATTCATTTATTTATTTTCCTTCGGCCTAGTTCCTTTATTCATCAGGGGTCGCCACAGTGGAATGAACCGCCAACTTATTCAGCATATGTTTTACACAGCGGATGCCCCTCCAGCAGCAACCCAACACGGGGAAACACCCTTGCACACTCATTTACACAAATTATCATACACTACGCACAATTTAGCTTTAAATTCACCAATAGCGTATGTTTTTGGAAAACCCACGCCAACACGGGGAGAACATGCAAACTTCACAGAAATACCAACTGGCACAGCCGGGACTCGAACCAACGACCTTTTTGCTGTGAGGCAACTGTGCTAACCGCTGAGCCACCGTATCGCCCAAATGTCATTAGAAAAAAAATTCAGATATTTTTTGTTTGTTTATAAATAAAAAGAGCGTTAAGAGAATAGATAAAAGTAGGAGGAAGTATTAAAAGAACGCGTTCCAAATCCCTGGCGCGCTCTCGCTCTTTTAGCGCGCGCTCATCATCATCATCATCATCATCATCACACCTGTTAGCTCTACCTGCGCAGGTTTCGCTCACCTGCGCCAGAAAACACCTCGAGCGCCACACAACAACATGAGCTGACTCTCCAGCCCCGAACTCAGCCGAACAATGAGCGCTCCATGGACCCTGCTGTGGATTCTGGGTCTGATCCGCTCCACGCACTCCAGCTGCTCTCCGACATCGTATTATAAGAGCTGCTGGATCCGCAGATTTCCAGGACTGTATGTGGACACAGAGGAATCTCAGCGCAGAGGAGCTCAAATCCTGCGGGTTTACCAGGAGGAAACTGCGCTCAAATGCAGCAGGGCATGCTGTCTTACACCAAACTGTGAGTCTGGCCTTTTAAATCAATTACTGCACACGAAAATGGTTTGTAAATGAACGGAGTTTTCCGTATATTTGGCGATTCATGTTTATTTTCTCCCTTATTTATGCTTTTGAATTGCATTGTGGGATCTTGATATTTCCTCCAAAAGCTTTTAATGTTGAAAAGTGTCTTTTGTTGACATGTTTAATTAGTCTGAAGTGATTTATTGTCTGTGTGTATTAAACATTTTCTGTTACTTTACAGCCTTTACATTATTTCTGAAACAATATCTTGTCTCAAACTAACAAAATGACAATAATTGTCAGCTTGTTAAACTGCAGAGTTGAATATTCGACATCAGAAGTCGACAGAGCAGAGATAAAACTCCCATAATGCAATGCACAAACGTAAATATAGAGAAAAATTGCCCTGTGTGTGGGGTTGGGGGGCTATTAAATGTTTACTGTTTTAAGGAATATTTAGTGTATTCTGACCAACAGTAATCTCTGATTAGTTATTTCAGACGTTGCTGCTGCGTTTAATTTGACTTTACTTTTCGACTATTTGAAGATACAAGCACCTATTTTACAAGAGAAGTGTCTAGTGAACACTTGCAATGTCTATCGGTCCTCTAGATCAGGGGTTCCCAAACTTTTCAGCCCCCGACCCCCAAAATAACAATGCCAGTGACTCGTGACCCCCAATATCCTCTGAGGTGGTTATAAATACAGAAACCTTGCATGCAATGGCGCACACACACCAATAGACCCAAGTCTTATTTTCGTTTATTTTTTAATGTATGTCAGTGCTGTAAATGTGCCAGAAAGTGTAACCTGGTGTTATAAAATCAATCTGCTGCATCTGACGTTATTGCTGTCTTTAATATAATGTAATTACCCCAGGGGTCACAATCCAATAAAACTAGTAACTATAAGCTACTATAGTAACTATATAGTATATAGTAACCACAGCAAAATCCTCAGAGTAAAATTTACTCAGTTCAGAGAACATTTGGTCCCTCTCTAAATTGAGTAAAATTTACTCAACAGCAGAGTAAGAGATAATGAGACAGTGAAGGGATTAAGCAATGATTGAGCGCTGATGATGAACACCTGCTGTTAATAAGAAACAGGAGAAACACAAAACTACAACTGACTTCAGGCACAGTCGTAGATGAAATAAACTGAAATAAAACACCTTGAACCTCTTAACATTTCAGCAGAGCATCATTAAGCAACTCCACAAACAGCAGCTTTACTTAACCTGTTTGGCCTTATTTATGCCAGACTCTACAAAATTCCATATAGTGATATTATTAAGAGCTAACTATAATTAATTTTATACAATAACAATAAAAACACCACTTTTTCTAAGCTGTCACCATTGATGAGAACAGTAGTTGCTTTACTTGGGCTCTGACTCGATTACTAAGGTTAGTTTCTTTTTGTTTGCCAAATAGTGTATAAAGTGTAAAGAGAGCAATTGTGCTCTGGATAGTTGATTCTGTGGTGAGTTAGTCACTGGTCAAATCAGTAAAATTGGTATTGACCTATTAAGTTTGAATAGTGTATTATCACAAACGTAGCACTGTATCAAGAAAATAGACGTCAGCAATACTTTTATCAGATCATAAAACACATTGAACATCTGAAACACTCAAAACACACAGACATAAAGAATCAGCGTATGCTTCTCAACTATGGTCAGTTTTTTTTTCTCCCTACAGTGCATGCTGGGAACTATGGATGAATGCTGTATGATGGCATACACTGCAGCCATGAATAATAAATGTCTAACCACTGTTGAGATAGATACGCTGATTATTGATGTTTGCATCTCTAAAGTGACTCCGATGATTAATGTGTTTTTTTAAAAATGTGTGAAACCATAGCTGAGGCTCATCCTCTTGAAAAACACTGAATTTAGTTTCTTATATGATAAATCAACATTTATACATAATTTGCAAAGTCAAACATAACCTCTTATACTGTAACTCTTATAAAGAATAACAATCAATACAGGATCAGTCAATCTGATCATATTTGCTCTCTTTACACTTGTTATAGCATGCAAAGACCAACCAACAAAAGAAATCGAGTCAAAGAGCCCAAGTAAATCAACCACTTTTCTCCACGATGGTGACATCGGGGGAAAATGTAACTAACTAACACAGTTAATTCTTAATAAATCTCATATGGACTTTTGTGAACATCTGACAGAAATAAAGTCAAACAGGTAAGCAACGCGCAAAGCCACTACTGTTTCTCTTCTGTTTCTGCTTATTAACAGCTGGTGTTCATCACCAGCGCTCAATCATCACTTAATTAATCCCTTCACTGTCTCATTATCTTTAACTCTGCTGTTGAGTAAATTTTACTCAATTAGAGAGGGGACCAAATGTTCTCTGAACTGAGTAAATTTTACTCTGAGGATTTTGCTGTGTATGTCAGTGCTGTAAATGTGCCAGAAAGTGTAACCTGGTGTTATAAAATCAATCTGCTGCATCTGACGTTATTGCTGTCTTTAATATAATGTAATTACCCCAGGGGTCACAATCCAATAAAACTAGTAACTATAAGCTACTATAGTAACTATATAGTATATAGTAATAAACAACTATTTTTTCTTTTCAGTAGGTTATGGATATGGTAATTCTTATGGTTTAATAAAAAATAAATAGATTTTTGGTAATCACCAGGCGACCCCCCCCCCCCCTCCATTGTCCCGTGACCCCTGGGGGGTCCCGACCCCCACTTTGAGAACCACTGCTCTAGATCAGTGGTTCCCAAACTTTTCAGTCGGCGACCCCCAAAAAACAATGTCAGTGACTCGCGACCCCCAATATCCTTTGAGGTTGTTATAAATACAGAAACCTTGCACGCAATGGCGCACACACACCAATAGACCCAAGTCTATTCCTCGTTTAATTAGTTTTTGTATGTCAGTGCTGTAAATGTGCCAGAAAGTTTAACCTGGTGTTATAAAATCAATCTGCTACATCTGACACTATTGCTGTGTCTATAATATAATGTAATTACCCCAGGGGTCACAATCCAATTGAACTAGAAACTATAAGCTACTATACTGTAGTAGCTAGTATATAGTAACTATAAACAACTATTTTTTTTTCTCTTCAATAGGTTATGAATAAAATATGGTAATTCTTATGGCTTAATAAAAATAAATAGATTTTTTGAAATCACCAGGCGACCCCTCAGGGGGTCCCGACCCCCACTTTGAGAACCACTGCTCTAGATCTGCCAGCTTCAGCCTGTTGAATGATGTTTTTCTGAGACTGATTGACACAATTAAGCATTCACAATGGTATGAACCGTTAGAGGGGTGGTCAAATGTATTTCATGCATTTTATTATATCAATTATTATTATTTAAGATACATATAGGACATCACAGTGGAGCTGTGGGTAGCACGATCGCTGGGTCAGTTGGCATTTCTGTGTGGAGTTTGCATGTTCTCCCCGTGTTGGCGTGGGTTTCCTCCGGGTGGTCTGGTTTCCCCCACAAGTCCATGTGGCACAGATAAATTGGATAAGCTAAATTGTTCATAGTGTATGTGTGTGAATGGGAGTGTATAGGTGTTTGCCCAGCGATAGGTTGTGGCTGGAAGGGCATCCGCTGTGTAAAACATATGCTGGATAAGTTGGCGGTTCATTCCACTGTGGCCACCCCAGATTAATAAAGGGACTAAGCTGAAAAGAACATGAATGAATGAATGAATGAATTTGGGGCATTAAGTGTTAATTAGGGGGGCTCAGCCTAATTTATTTATTTGTTGTTGGTGTCGATAGTTAATGTGATCATCTACACCTCCCAGCAAACAATTTTGTGTTTACTAGACGTCTAAACATAGACTGCTTGGCTAAAACAAGGCTAAACTTGGGCTGTCAGTGCAAATCTAATAGACATCTAAGAATAGCCCAAAACTAGACTAGTCATCAAATAGACAGATTTCATATGTGTGGTCATTCATTTCTGTTTATTTGATGACTAGTCTAGCTTTGGCCTATTGTTAGACGTCTATTAGATTTTCACTGACAGCCCAAATTTAGCTTTGTTTTAGTCAAGATGACTATGTTTAGACGTCTATTCGACATCTTTTAAAAACAGAAAATGCTTGCTGTGTGTGAACTTAAAAACTGATTTTAAACATCCATTAAAGATTTTATAGTTATAAATGAATGAAATCGAATGTTTATTAATAGCATTTGCAATTACATTCAGATGTTTTTAAGTGACTGAGCGTCCAAAATTATTATCATTTTTTAAAATATTATATTTCTATTTTCTTAAAGCAACACAAAAAGCAACAACAATTTTAAAGACAAAAAAGCAGAAAGCAAACAAAAAGATTTTAAAACCATTGTTACATCAGTTCCTCCAGTATTATACATGGGTCAACAATGTTACACATACAGTATATATCTAGGCTGGTGGGCACAGGCAATATGGTGATCTTGCAGAGGATGACAGGGTTATACCTTTAGACTGTTATCCTGGGCATATGAGAAATAATTAAAAAAGGTTTCCAGGTGGCTTCGAAGCTAGCAATGTTATCAGAAAGATTGTGTCTCAGTCTCTCTAAATGTAAAGTGCTAGAGAATTCTGAAAGCCAGGATTTAAAAAGTGGTTTAGATGCTAAATTAATTTTGCCTTCATTTCTGAACATTAAACCACACTCACCAGCCACTTTATTAGGTACACCTTACAAGTACCAGGTTGGATCCTCTTTTGCCTTCAGAACTGCCTTAATCCTTGCTTCATGTTGTTGACGCCCAATTCTGACCATCCGAATGTGGCAGCAGAAATGGAGACTCATCAGACCAGGCAACGTTTCTCCAATCTTCTATTGTCCAGTTTTGGTGAGTCTGTGTGAATTGTAGCCTCAGTTTTCTGTTCTTAGCTGACCCGGTGTGGTCTTCTGCTGCTAAAGCCCATCCGCCTCAAGGTTGCACGTGTTGTGCTTTCAGAGATGCTCTTCTGCAGACCTCGGTTGTAACGAGTGCTTATTTGAGTTACTGTTGCCTTTCTATCAGCTGGAACCAGTCTGGCCATTCTCCTCCGACCTCTGGCATCAACAAGGCATTTGTGCCCACAGAACTGCCGCTCACTGGATATTTTCTCTGTGTCGGACCATTCTCTTTAAACCCTAGAGATGGTTGTGCGTGAAAATCCCAGTAGATCAGCAGTCTCTGAAATACTCAGACCAGCCCGTCTGGCACCAACAACCATGCCACATTCAAAGTCACTTAAATCCCCTTTGTTCCCCATTCTGATGCTCAGGTTGAACTGCAGCAGATCGTCTCGACCGTGTCTACATGCCTAAATGCATTGAGTTGCTGCCATGTGATTGGCTGATTAGAAATTTGCGTTAACGAGCAGTGGGACAGGTGTACCTAATAAAGTGGCCAGTAAGTGTATATATCAGTTTTGTATTTTAAACATAAGCTACGTTTCTAAAATAATGTTTAACTTGATGGTGGAATGAAATGAAGACATTATGACTAAACTTTCAAATGCTTTCTTTTTGGCGTAATGTACAGTATTGGTTTACAAACTATTAAAAAAGTTATGGCAATAAATTGTAGACCATTTTAGCCACACATGCACACACATACACTAAGGACAATTTAGCCTACCCAATTCACCTATAGCGCATGTCTTTGGACTTGTGGGGGAAACCGGAGCACCCGGAGGAAACCAACACTGGGAGAACATGCTAACTCCACACAGAAATGCCAACTGACCCAGCTGAGGCTTGAACCAGTGACCTTCTTGCTGTGAGGCGAACGTGCTACCCACTGCGTCACCGTGCTGCCCCTAAAAATGAATTTTAGTGAGTGAAACTAATTAAAAACTGCTTTTAATTTTGTGTGTATAAGTATGTCTAAATAAATGGAAAATAAATAGGTATTATAATTACCTTTTTTTTTTTACTTAAAGGGCTAGTTCACCATAGATCAAAAACTCTGTCATCCTTTACTTGTTTCCAACCTTTAAGAGTGTCTTCTATTGAACACAAAAGAAGATATTTTGAAGAACGCTGGAAACTACTGACGTCCATTGTAGGAAAAACACATACAGTACTATAGAAATCAGTGTTTGCAGGTTTACATTCTTCAAAATATCTTCTTTCATGTTCAACAGAATAAAGAAACTCATTATGGTTGGAAACGAGTAAAGAGTCAATAAATGATGACAGAATACATTTTTTTTGGTCTAATGCCGAGTTCAGACTGCATGATTTTAGCCCAGATTTTGACTTGCTGACATGATTTGGCTGAAATCACAGGTAAATCGGTGCTCGTTCACGCGAGTAACAATCACATAGTATGAACTATCAAAGACACGATCTGAGAGAATTGCAGATGTGTCGCCGACACCCTGCAGATATTTGGCATGCTAAATATCTGGAGCTGTCAGCGATTCAAAGTCATGCCGTGTGAAATGTGTTCTGATTGAAAATAACATCGGTGATCACCTACAGCCAGTGAGAGAGAGCAGGATGCACTAGTGTGGATATCTGCAGGCCAGCAGGAGTTTGGGGGAGAAGTTAAAAGAGCTTATTTTTGGGCTATTTGGACGCAAGAAATGAAGGAAAAACTAGTGTGAATTTGGATATGCAATACCACAACCGAGCCGAAACAGAAAAAAAAAGATGAAGAGAAATTGCTAATTCGCTTCAAACCCAGGTAAGCAAATAAATAAAATTTGACCCCACTAAAGGTTTCTTCTAGTGGTGTAACGGATCACAAATCTGCAGTTCGGATCACACTACGGTTTTTTTTTACCTACATTTTTCAGATCAGCAAAAAAGTGAGACGAATGTCATTTGCTTTCCATTTATATAAGAATATTACTGCAAAAACATTGCTTTAAACAAACAGAACATAAAACCTGTGATGTTAATAAAAATAACAATCAAGAGAGAACCAGCTGAAAAAAGAAAAGTATTCAATATGAAATATGATCTACTGTTGCTGATAATGCTAAATATAGAAATCTAACATCTTGTACAACAGATCATATTCATCTTCAATTAATGATTCCACAATTCACACATTAAACTTCATGTTTTATTATACTGTAGGTGGATTATTATTATTATTTTTTTCAGATTCAATTCATCTTTATTTTTTTATTTATTATTTTTTTATTTTATTGAACAATTCAAAATTAACAACAGTTAGAAAACAGAAGCCAGAGAATGACAACAATCAAGGGGAAGAAAAGATTATTATTTTTTTAAATAAAAACGTGTAAGTTTGCATACATTATTATGCTGTAGGTGTATTATTTTTGAAAATCTATTCAGTGACATCATTTTGATGGTTGTTTGTCGCCATCTGTTGGTTACACAATGTAATTGCTTTTACCAGCGTCAAACATTCACCAGCGTCATGTTTCATTAAACGGTGATTTTAATCTTTACCATAAACATCAGTGTTTATATCTGAACTATAAACTGTTCTCCAGCACTTCTGTGTTATTTAATTGTTTGTAACTCACTGAAACAGTGTAAAAACTGAATCTCTCTCGATGCAGATTTGAATGCAGCGCTTTGAAGGATTAATAAACATATGCAAATCATTATCATTTATCGTTCATGTTTGAACTGGGATCACAATCTTTTAATGTTTAATTGTGCAGCTTTACACTGAATGCATTAATGCAGGCTAATCAAGCATTGACAGAAAACACATTCAATTAATAGCCTAAAAAAGCATTTAGGAAGGTTCCACCACTTTTCCGGTCATCATTATATTTTACAGGGAAGCCAAAATGCTTTCATGCGATCTCTCTGCATATTTTTAAATGTTGGACCCAAATGTTGGATTAACTGACAAGTTCAAAATAAATTATTAATCCACGGGTCACGTGCGTTCCGAACCGTGAGTTGTGATCTGTACGGATCACGGATCAACAGTGATCCGTTTCACCCATAGTTTCTTCCTCATTATGTAGTTAATAACAAATGATATACTACCTGACCTTGTGCTGTTTCCTTGTCACTTTTCATGTGTGTTTGATTGTGAGACGTAGTTTGCGGACTGAGACAAAGTTGTCTGCGATTCTTTCTATTGTAAAGTCATGTAGTCTGAATCCCCCTATCGCCAATCCATCCCGCAGTGTAAACACCGCACTGACAGAACGCTAGATAGTCATGCAGTGTGAAAACATCTGTGATGCGACTACTTTAAAAATCGTGCAGTCTGAACTCGGCATAACACTAGAAAGAAATTTTAATAGAAGTCCATTTAGATTTTTGCGTGAACTAACCCCTTTAAAAATAAAAATGGTGAACATGGTTGTCCTGTAAAACGTATGTATGTTTTGGAAAAATGTGCAAGAGTTGTCGAGAACCAGAAAGAATTTCTAAACAGACTTAATTAACTACTGAATTGCACGCAGTCTCCTGCAACCTGGCTGTGTTTCATTTCAACACCACTCAGGACAGCGTGAACTGCTTCCATCTGCAGTGTCCAACCCTTGAAAGCTGCATTCCTCACCACAGAGGAAATGTCATCCTCTATAATGTCACTAAAGGTGAGAAACTACACACCAGAATCTACTTTAGCTTTAGGAAATATGAAACCATGCTGATGCTTCCTTTTCTTTGAATGAAGTTTGTATGCTTACATGAACACTTTATAGGGCACTCATTGAAATACTCATTGGGGAAAAACCATGGAGTGTTACTGGGGGTTATTAGAAAACGTAAAAAAAATGTGTATATTGTAATTAAAGTCAATGAAGTTTGTCCCGATAAAAGAGTTAAAGCACTGTAAAAAGGGTTTAGTTGACTTTACTTAGTGAGTAAATCGGATGCCTTTAAAATTAATTTAATTAAATTTAAGCCACTTTTATTTACATAGTCAACTTGTCACTTTAAAGTCGATGAGTTTACTTATTTTTTAAAGTAACTAATCACTTATTAAATCCACTAGAGGGCGCTGTTTATTAATTTGGGCAATTTGAAATACTTTATTTAAGGTACATTTTAAGTACATTTCAGGCGACAAATGCACTAGAGGGTGCTGTTTACATTTTTGCAAGTTTTAAATGCATTACTTGGGGTACGTTTTGCCGTATATTTCAGATGACAAACCCACTAGAGGGCGCTGTTTTTATATTTGGGCAATTTGAAATACTTGCGGCACATTTTGCCATACATTTCAGATGACAAATCCACTAGAGGGCGCTGTTTACATATTTGGGCAATTTGAAATACTTTATTTAAGGTACATTTTAATGTACCTTTCAGGTGAAAAATGCACCAAAGGGCGCCGTTTACATTTTCGCAAGTTTTAAATGCATTACTTAGGGTACGTTTTAAAAAATTAATTTGTCATTTACTTGTCCTCAGGTGGTACTGAATCTTTTTTGATTTTCTTCATAATGACCATTGACATCCAAAGTAAAAAAAAGAAACACTATGTAAGTCAATACCTACTAGTTCCCAACATGTTTCAAATTATCTTATTTTGAGTTCAACACAAGAAAGAAACTCAAACTGGTTTGGAATAAGTCAAAGAATTAAATATTTTGCGTGAACTATCCCTTTAAGCATCTTCAATATAATGTCAAAACAAGAAATAAATAAAGTCAAAACAGGGTTACTGAGTGAACTAGGATTCTAAACGACATGTATTTGAATATTCTGGGATGAAATCAACATTCCTGCAATTATCAAATCTATTTGAGTACAAAGCTTGTTCATAAATGATCTCATTGAGATGTTTGTTGTTCAGGTGTGGATCCAGACTTGTTAGTGTTTGGGAAGTACTTCACCACCAATGTGCGTGTGCTTCCTCACATGTCGTCTGCACGCCTCAACATTTCGGAGCCGCTGACCTCTGATAAACGCCAGTTTAACTACCCACCCAACCCCCCAGTTCATTCCACTAGTACGAAAGTGCCTACAACCCCTCAGAAAACCCCTACAACACATGAAGTTCAACGGAGCCTCCCTCAATGTACTACAATACCAACTACAACTGCTCAAAGCTCACAAGAACATACGTCACAGCCTAAAATGGACTCTACACTCAATTCCCAACAGGTGGTGTCTACACCCTATTGGGGATCACACAATATGCATCGTACAACACAAATGGATGAACCTAAAACAACTGCGGACACTTTAAACCAAAGCATCCAAAATTCTTCCTCAATATACACAACTTCACCTCACCCAAGCTCTACGATTGATTACCTTGACTCTAATTTGACGTCCATCCCAATCGACGAACATCCAAGTCCCTCAACAATCCAACAGCCTTTGGGATTACAAACGTCACCCCTACAGACTACAACATCTTTGGTTACAGATTCACTAAATGCATTTACAAATGTCTTCACAAGGAGCCAGCAACCTCTAACCCGAACTACAGAGCAAGCTATCTTGCAATCTACAACGTTAGAAGAGTATCCACAAACTTCAATGCCAACAACTGTATCTAAAACCTACACAACCACTTCTGAAGCGTCAACCTCTGCATACAAGACTGTACAATCTACAAACTCTCAAAGCATATCAGAGCGATTAATATCAACTTTGTCGCAGCTTAAAACAAACTCTACCCTCAGTTTTCAACAGAGGACAGCTACGCCTCAAGGGGAATCCACAAAAGCTCTAACTTCTACAAACGTGCCTTTGGAAACCTCAACCCGAATTCCTTCTTCATACACAACAACACCGGTTACAACTTCTCAAAGAATGTCAGAACATGTTACACCAACTACATCACAATTAAAAATGGACTCTACACTCAATCCCCAATGGATGACTACCATGCAACGATTGCCAACCACAAAACCAATAACTTCTACAAACATTCCCATACAAACATCAACCCAGATTAACTCTGCGTATACAAACAGGCAAGTTACAACTGTGCAAAGCATGTCAGAACATCTTACCCCAACTACATCACACTTACAAATGGACTCTACACGAAATCTCCAACGGACAACTAGCATGCAACAGTTGCCAACGGCAAAACCAATAAATTCTACAAACATTCCCATACAAACATCAACCCAGATTAACTCTGCATATCTGAAAATACAAAGTACAACTACTCAAAGTCAGTCAGAACATATGTCAGCTACATCACAACTAAAAAAGGACTCTACACTCAATCCCCAGTGGACGACTACCATGCAACAGTTGTCAACTACAAAATCAATAACTTCTATCAAAACACCCATACTAACATTAACCCAAATTACCTCTGCAGACACAAGGCAAGTTACAACTTCTCAAAGAATGACAAAACATGTTACGCCAACTACATCACAATTAAAAATAGACTCTACACTTAATCCCCAACGGACAACTACCATGCAACAGTTGCCAACGGCAAAAACAATAACTTCTACAAACATTCCCATACAAACATCAACCCAAATGAACTCTGCACATCCGACAATAAAATGGACAACTGCTCAAAGATCTTCAGAACATGCTACGCCAACTACGTCGGAATTAAAACTGGACTCTACATTCAATCCCCAACGTACAACTACATTGCAACAGTTGCAATCCACAAAACCAATAACTTCTACACATGTTCCCTTACAAACTTCAACCCAAGTAACTCCTGCGTATAAGACTTCTACATCACATTTACGAAGCCCAAACCAAACTACTACTCTACCCCAAGCAAAGGAGACAACAAGCCGTGGCAAAGATACTTCAAAGATCTTTACTACCACAAGTACTACTATCAAAACTGATGATTCTACAACTCTCAGATACCTGACCCACACCCGTATGGGTAACTCCGCAAGCACTGGTAGTTTGAGTTCTTCTTTAACTGCCCCTACTAGCAGCATAGTGGACAGTCAACCGTATCCCAATGACACTAAGGGATATATTAGCAGGAACGTCACTACCGGGGATGCACCTCGACCTGGTGGGGATGGAAGCTTGATGTCAGTGTGGCATTTGGCAGCCAATACGGTATTGGTAGCATTAGCGACTTGTGCTACCATCACATTCTGCTGTTGTTGTTCAGTGTTCGCAGCTCTAAGTTGGAGAGGTCGAAGGCGACGGAAGGGCAGGTACAGGACAAATCTAAGATGCAAGAGAGGATCAATGAGACTTATTAAATACGTCATCGTAAGAGAAAGCTCATAAAACACACCTGAACAAGTTAATGTTTTCAAGACAAGGTCTCAGGCCCTGTTTACACTAGTACGTTTTAGTTTTAAAACGGTGTTTTAGAATGAAAACGATCCGCGTCCGCACTAGCGTTTCATCCAGCGTTTCTGAACAGCTCTCCGTCTACATTAAAATGGTCAAAACGCACATCACCTGACCACACACTCTCTCGCTCTGGCATGCACTGCACCCATATGAGAGTTGTGCATGTCGGATTGTTCATTAGGGATCTCCCGCTGGATCTAATCTTACTATATTTGTTAAACGTGATATTTAATTCATCTTGTCGTCTATATCTAATGACATATTCCCCGACTTTGGTCTTTTGAATCTATTACTTGTTCTCAGGTAATGTGCTTTGGCTGAGCGCAAAGATAAGTTAATATTAGGTTAATATCTTAATTAATGTAACCGCGGAGACCGATTCTGCACATCGGACTGATTGTTTGCCATTATTTTCTCTATTGTATAAACTTATTGTGCGTTATACTTTTATAATGGCCTTTATTAATTATTAAAACTGATATTTAATGACAGAAACAGGGTTTTCTATTTTCAATGTAAATGAAAGGAGGCAGTAATGTTATTGGCTCCATTTTGTTATAAATATGCATGAAGATGACGCTCATATTATGCAGCTACACGACGCCTCAACATTTCAGCTGTCTGTTAAGTTGCTAATATCAAAATGAAAATAGGCAGTTCCTCACATCATGTGTTCATTTTATTGTTAAGAAAGTGAAACAGCATAGCCAGGGTGATGTGAATGACTTTATAAAGTACACACTCGGGAGTTTGTTTGCCATATCAAACTTGCGAAGTCTGAACTTACAAGGAGAGGATGAAGACTGAACTGTGTGTAGGCTACTTAATATTGAGGACAAAGCCCCAATCAGAATGTCTGCAGCCCCGCCTCTGTTTTCAGATGTCTCCGTTTTCCCCCATCTACACTGAGATGGAGCAGCAGCGTTTTAGAATGAAAACGGCCTCTCCAGTGTTTCCAAAACCCTCCGTTTTTAGGGCTCGAAAACTCCGGCGTAGTGTGGACGGATGGCATAACCGTAGCAGAACTTATGCGTTTTAAAACTAAAACGTATTAGTGTAAACGGGGCCTAAGAGCTAAACTCTGGTGTACAGTGGCTCTCTAAACTTTGATTTGAAAAAAAACAGTCAGAACCAGTTTGATCAGATGATTGAGGCTGCATCTGAAATCCCACACTTTCTGAATACTTCCGTGACTGCTGACAAGTATGTTTTATATCAGGGCTGGTCATTGAGATCCACTTTACTGCAGTTTTTTTTAGCTTTAGATCAAATTAAACCCACTTGAACAAGCTGATCAAGGTTATCAGGACTACTCGAAAGCCATTCACCTTATTCTTCATGTACGAGCGGGCGCAGCCATTTGAATCTTTTTGGCTCAAGACTTCCGGTCTCATTCACTTCCATTTATTTTTAGACGTTAAAAACAGCTTGTTATACTGCTTGATGTTGCAAACTGATATTTTCCTATTATATTTTTCTACTTGGTCTGTATAGTCATGCAAACACTTGTTTGTAGAGCAAGTAGTTTGACCGTTTTCTGCCGTTTATTATTCCTAGTCATCCCTCCATAGGCGACTGAATCGGAAGTTCTAAAACGAGCACACTTCAGCATTGAAGAATAAGGTCAATAGGCAAGTGAGTTTGCTAAACTCTGCAAGAAAAGGGACAGAGTTACCCAGCATGTTCTATGGCTACATTACAACTTAAAAGGCTAATCTGTATACCCTAAAACAGTGGTTCTCACTGTGGAGCCCCAACACTGCATGTTTCACATGTTTCCATCAACTTATTAGCAGAGACTCCAGGACCTGAAGTGGTTCTGTGACACAAAGGAGACCAGCAGGGTCCAGGGTGGTCTCCAGGAACGCTGTTGAGAACTACTGCCTTAAATATAAAAGCTCACAACCATGTTCTTGGAGAGCCCCAAACATGGCACATTTTGGATTTCTCCTTTGCCTGACATTAAAGACAGGTGCGTTTGATCAAGGTTGCAGCTGAACTCTGCAGGAAGGTAGATCTCCAGGAATAGGATTGGGCACTACTGCCCTAATCTAATCATAGAGTTTACCCGCAGGAGTGACCGCTTTGAAGGGATTAGGGCATATGAGCCGAAAGCTTTCATCAGCTGTACTCTTAAAAATTCTTCATTCCGAAGAGCCCTTCAAAGTAGCTAGTTTTGAGAATGACACAATATGGTAGCCATGATTGTTTTCACTCCCTTCGGAGGGCGATATATCCCATTTGGAATGCACCGCTAATGTGAAATGTGCAGTGTTGGGAGTGGGGGCTCCAGTGACATTGTTAGGGATTCTCTGTGGACAGGTGTCTCTCTTGGCCCCCTTGGTATAGAATGTGTTCCAGGCCTGCTCAAGACTTCACTATGGGCCCCCCGAAGCCTTAATGTCTAATTACCCCCTTCCCCCCTCCATTTTTTGTCCCACTTATGACACCCTTACCTATGTGGACTTCAGAAAATACATAAATGCTGAATGTAAATTTGAACATACCAACCCTTTACTGCCTTTCACCTCCTACAGTATACAGTATAATAGAAAAGCATGGGATTCCAGATGCAGCCCATGTTTCGTAGATGCTGCTAACTTTACTGTAAATATGGATTCAATCAAAGAAAATGTGGATGTGCAGAAGACTCTCTTTATGGCTGTTTTCCCATTCAGTGCCATTGATGACCTATAAAAAAACGAAACTTTTTGTGACCAAGGATTTGAACCAAGGTCTTGTTTTCAAGGAGTAGCTCAAATCAAAGAATTTAAATGCTGTCAATTTATTTACTGACAGGTCATATAGCAGACTTTTGCCTTCAGTATGAAATGAACAAATATTTTAATTTGAAACTGGTGATTTATAAAACGCATAGCTACCGGCATGTTGAGAGCAATCATGTTTTTATGTTGCATTGAGTACAGTTGCAAAAACACTGAGAAGTTTAATTGCCAAACCCCCTAATTTCTGAACATTTGTAAAAACTGGTTATCTGTTTTTGCAAGTGAATACTCTTGGCTCCTGATGATACATTAGGGGCTATTTCACTCGAGGAACCATGCATAGTTCCTAGAACTATTGGCAGAAGTATACACTTTTTTTTTTTTTTTTTGCTGTGCTTTGAATGAAGGAACTGAGAACGATTTTAGTTATAGGAACTTCTATTGGCAGTACTATAATAGTTCCTACTTAATCTGTCTGATCACAAAACTCACAATGCCATAATTCATATTGCTATTGGCTGGCGTACATCACTGCAGACATCCAAATTACAGTGTGAACACCAGAAAAAGTCTCCCAAGGGGAATATTTAGTCCATGGGAGACCATCCTGTTCCTATAATTTCCCCACTGTTAAAGCCAACTGGTTGGTAATACTGTTATAAATAATACTCAGTTTCACTTCCTAAGACCTCAGGGTATCGTCTGGAGGCATGGGTATTATTTTGCTTTGCATTTATGTTTTATGAGTCATTTTATGCATTTTATGAGTCACCAAGAGCCACGATTCTAGTGAAGAAGAAATGTCACCAACAACATGGATATGAGTCAATTAAATGCATAATTTATTTTGTGGACAAACCATCCCTTTAATGCATGACTGCATGAATGTACGAGGTTTGAAAGTGTTAGTGAAGAAATATATGTCTTAATAAACAGATGATTTATATTTTAAAACGAGCCTCGGACTGGTTTCTATACTCAGTGGAGTGTGCGGTGGAGAAAACCTGAGCGTTTCCTTCTAAACAGGCAGTTGTTGTTAAGTGCTTTAAGATGCGCAAGACCGCCGCCGTATTCCCCGTCCAAATGAAAGAGTCCGGAAGCTCAGGCTGAGGAGTTTGGTTTCTGCTTTCCCTGAAGCGACGGCTCAGAGCAAAAACTAATGGAGCACAGGGGTATTTTTACCAGACGTTTACTCAAAGCGGCCTTTCAGGAGGTGCTGGTAATGCACATCCAGGAGCTGTTTTGAGTGCAGTCATTTGCTGTTTAATGTTCTAGAGGTAATTGTTTCAAGATAAGAACTGAACTGACCCATTTTAGAAAAAAAACAACAACATTATTTATGAAGCGTAGTTCACTTCAAAATTGAACATTTTGGTCACATACTCAGCCTAATCTTATTATAACCATGCATTATTTCTATTCTTCATGAAATAAAGTATCTTAGACAATAGGTCTCAAAATATAAAAATGCCAATCAGAGATTCTGTAAATGATTTCGAAATTAAAATAATTAATCTGATTTATAATAACAGCATTTACTAACTTTACTAAATAAGCTGTTTACAATTTTTAAGACAGAAACTCAGATGTTCTGACTACTTAAAAAAGACTAATTAAAGTATGCTTTAAAAACATTATACAAGTTAAATAAAATAATGTAAAATATATTTAGATTCTATTCTAGGCTGTTTCTGTATTGACCATTTCCGTGTGGCAATGTCATTGGCCCATGAACATTTCCTGCTTGATGTCAAACTATTTCATAACTGTAACAAGAGGCAATACGATCATATCTTAAAGGGCACCTATGGTGAAAAATCTACTTTTCAAGCTGTTTGGACAGACATATGTGTAGGTGTAGTGTATAGAGCGTCATATTGGGGTGATATAAACACACTCAGTGCTTTTTTTTTCAATTTAACAAGATAAAAACGGTGGACCAATTGGAGCTGTTTTGAGATCGACCGCAACTTTACGTAGGACTGCGGTCCCCCCGCCCACCAATATTGATTGACAGATGTGCATTACCATCTCCTCAGTATGTTGTTTCACGTCCGCCATTTTCAGTGTGTGAGTCAAAGCGACGTCACCAAAGAAACACCCTTGCTCTATTTTTAGATGTAAGGCTCATTGGGCTCAACATTCACCATGTTATCGCTCTCCTCCACGCCAGTGTTTGTGAGTTTTGGTGTGTTTGCATACATGTGTACTTTTCATTGCGTCTTCCTTAAACTTCAGAGGTTTGCATTTCCCGCGGTCACAGAAGCTCCCTGTCATCTTAACTAGGTGCAGCTGGAAAGTGCGAGCGCATTGCCTCACGTGCGCGTCCCTCCATTGGAAATAACGAACTAACGACGCACAGTGCCATGCATTTCGCGTTGTCGCGGATGAAAGTGACGACCGTGGGGTTTGCTCACTATTCTGTCGCCTAGGTCGCCTCTATGGACGCGCTGGCCCTGCTCAGGACACTGTTCATATGTCTACAGCGCCACAGAGCGTAATCTGAATAGTTTCATTTTAAATAACATGTGAATGTGCGCGTCTGGTGTGCCGCGTCGTGGCTCTGAGCGACGCATTCGGTGTATGACGCCCTTTAGTTATAGCCTCAAGCAGGTCCTACACCAAAAGTGCCGCTCGGCGACACTCAGCGTCGCGCCACGCAGCGGCATGCATTTCTGAATTCTAAACATAAGTTTCTATCGGGTGACACACCGGTGCTGCAAGTGTGCGATACTTTCAACTGTCATGTGCGCGCCGTGTCGCGGTGCATCCGGTGTGTGATGCCCTTCAGTCACAGATAATTCAGTGTGCTTTATTAGTCTCGGTGTAGGCTACAAGTTCGGAGCTTTAAACTAGCACACAGTTGGCTGTAAAACTATACAAAGACACATGATTCTGTACTCTCTGCTTGGTCTGTGTCTGAGTCCTACATGCACGTCTGAATGCTGGTACTCATGTTGCTTCTCTCTGTCTGCCTGTCTATTGCAATACACACAGCGGGGGAGCTCTTGGCTCCGCCCCCTTGTTAAGTTGGGCGGGAAGTCGAAACTAGTTTTCATGCGAAGCAACACGCCCCTAAAACAGCGAACTGTGTACACGCCCCCAAAATGACACTTTTTAACACATCATAATAAAAAAATCTAAATTGTGTTTTGAACTGAACCTAAACTGGCACACTCAGAAGAACCATAATATTAATGTTACCTCTTAAAAAGGGGTAAAATAGGTGCCCTTTAACATTAAAACAGCTGCCATAACAATATGTGGCCCTTTTTGGATTCTCTGCCCCCACTCCCAAGCTATAGAAATTAAAAATGTAAAACAGGAAATAGGTCAGGACCATTGTTATTGTTTACATTACTTAAAATGGTCTATATAAAGTTTGTGTGTATATACTACATATAGTATATGTACACTCACCGGCCACTTTATTAGGTACACCTTACTAGTACTGGGTTGGACCTCATTTTGCTTTCAGATCTGCCTTAATCCTTCGTGGCATAGATTCAACAAGCTACTGGAAATATTCCTCAGAGATTTTGCTCCATATTGACATGATAGCATCACAGAGTTTCTGCAGATTTGTCGGCTGCACATCCATGATGCCAATCTCCCGTTCCACCACATCCGAAAGGTGCTCAATTGGATTGAGCTCTGGTGACTGTGGAGGCCATTTGAGTACAGTGAACTCATTGTCATGTTCAAGAAACCAGTCTGAGATGATTACCGCTTTATGACATGCGTTATCCTGCTGAAAGTAGCCATCAGAAGATGGAGACACTGCGGTCATAAAGGGATGGACATGGTCAGCAACAATACTCAGGTAGGCTGTGGCGTTGACACGATGCTCAATTGGTACTAATGAGCCCAAAGTGTGCCAAGAAAATATCCCCCACACCATTACACCACCAGCAGCAGATACAAGGCAGGATGGATTCATGCTTTCATGTTGTTGATGCCAAATTCTAAACCGACCATCCGAATGTGGCAGCAGAAATCGAGAATCATCAGATTCTTCTTCTATTGTCCAGTTTTGGTGAGCCTGTGTGAACAATAGTATCCAGCTGCAGAACCGCAGAACCACACACATTTCAGGCACACACAATCCAGCACACACAATCTAGGCAAACCATATTTACGCTGGATGTTAATGTTGTTAATGCACTTCTCGGACATCGTCATTAATATATTTTATATATATACTGTTGATAAATATTGTACACAATAAACAATAGTGTTTACTGTTTCACAAATAATGCGATCTAGGCGGGCGAATGGAGATTGTTGTTCTTCGATCGCCATTCGATATAAAAGACTGAATAGTTTTCTATCAGTCATCATAGATAACGATCAGTCATTATTAGATGAGTCAGTATAGCAGATACTCGTTTGCTGGCCTTGCCGAACGATCTAAATTGGACAATTTTAATGTATATAATGGATTCATTTATAATGAAGGCAAGTTAATATGTCTAGGCAATAATACATCTTCATATGTAATAAAAATCTTTTTACATTTAATAAATGTGAACACTATATTTTACTTAAGCGATTTAATAGTATTTATTTGCTTAATTTTCTAAAAACTTTTTTATTAATGATTTCCCACATTAAATACTATATAATATATTAAACTAATATCTAATTTATAGTCAGTTTATTACCATAAAGTACTGGTAATTTGTGGTTATTATAGTTGCAACAAATTTAACAATACAAAAAATAACTGTTAATATATATATATTTCACAGTGATGGGTTGCAGCTAGACATCCGCTGCGTAAAACATGCTGGATAAGTTGGCGGTTCATTCCGCTGTGGGATGCAAGATTAATAAAGGGACTTAGCCGAAAAGAAAATGAATGAATAAATAATATATATATATAAAACAGTTGCTACAGTTTAGTAAAAATAGTAGTTTAAATCAGTTTATAATTATATCAATTGTTTATTATTATCTATATTTCATTTTAATGTGACATATTACTTGTTTTTTTATATTTTACAACAAAACTATTTTAACCAAGTATGTCAACATTAAGATCCTGAATGAGTTTATTACACTTAATCCTACAATTAGACAGTCCGTTATGTTTTCTTTGTGTATGTGGATATGTGAATAAAGTCAAGTGTTTAACCAATTATTTTTATTTATATAATTTGAGTTCAGAAACTGTAGAGATGTTAAAATGATCGCTACGATACAATAATGAAATAATGACTGAAATGGAAAACCATAAACTCTTCACAGTCTAATGAATGGCAATTGTAGCACGGGCTGTCTCCATCGCAATATTTATGAAATACAGTAGGTGGCGATAACACTCCTAAGAAGTTAGCTAGTTACCATATATGGTTTGCCTAGATTGTGTGTGCTAGATTGTGTGTGCCTGAAACGCGCGTGGTTCTGCGGGCCTGCAGCTGGATATATCTCTGTGTGAATTGTAGTCTTAGTTTCCTGTTCTTAGCTGACAGGAGTGGCACCCGGTGTGGTCTTCTGCTGCTGTAGCCCATCCGCCTCAAGGTTGGACGTGTTGTGTGTTCAGAGATGCTCTTCTGCAGACCTCGGTTGTAACGAGCGCTTATTTGAGTTACTGTCGCCTTTCTATCAGCTGGAACCAGTCTGGCCATTCTCCTCTGACATCAACAAGGCATTTGAACTGCCGCTCACTGGATATTTTCTCTTTTTCAGATCATTCTCTGTAAACCCTAGAGATGGATGTGCATGAAAATCCCAGTAGATCAGCAGTTTCTGAAATACTCAGACCAGCCCGTCTGGCACCAACAACCATGCCACGTTCAAAGTCACTTAAATCCCCTTTCTTCCCCATTCTGATGCTCGCTTTAAACTGCAGCAGATCATCTCGACCATGTCTACATGCCTAAATGCATTGAGTTGCTGCCATGTGATTGGCTGATTAGAAATTTGTGTTAATGAGTAGTTAGACAGGTGTACCTAATAAAGTGGCCGGTGAGTGTATAGGTAAACATACAATTAAATTTCAGCTTTTACACTTCTAAAAATTTCCTGATTTTAAACCAATAAAATAAATAATGTTAATAAAAGTGCAGTTGTGAATGTATTCATTTATTTCTCTGAATATGACCACATTTTGCATATAACGAAAAACATTATAATAACAAACAAAAGTCAAAATGTGAAACCGTTCTGTGCTGCTGCTCAGAGGTGAAGCAGCTTCTTGACAGCCTCTTTATAGCGGAGCAGGTTTTCCTCTGTCTCTCCGTGATTCTTCATCTGGGTTACACTGTTTCTGTACTCCTGAACCTCCGGCTGGTCCAGGAGCTCCTGCATCTCTTCTGTTGCTCTAATGCCCTTCAGTGTCTCCAGAATGTTCCTCTGTGAAGGACTGTCCTGCCACTCGTACTCCTCCATATCTGCTCGAGTCTTCTCCTGCTCCCACATCTCGCTTTTCTGGAGAACACATCAAGATTAAACATTCAAAATAGATTAAATGCTCGTCTTTTAACATATTTTGTGCAGTCTTTTATGCCAGACTGTACAGTGTATGATCTGTCCTGTACGTAAACACATTAAAATCTAAATCCTTTTAGTACATTTCAAAATATAAAAGAAAAGTCCTATAATATATTGATGCATGTGTTATTTTAGGGACTGATTTTACTGTTGATGTCTTTATTAATAGTTTGAATTAGTTTTTTTTTCTCCTTTAATTTTTTTAATATGTTAGTAATTTTGTGTTTATCTTTACTATTTTATTTATTATGTTAGTTCATTATTTTTACTATATACAGTGAGGGAAATAAGTATTTGATCACACTGTGATTTTTCAAGATCTCCTACTTAGAAATCATGGAGGGGTCTAGAGTTTTCTGTATAGGTGCAATTCCACTGTGAGAGACAGAATCTAAAAATAAAAATGCAGAAATCACATTGTATGATTTTTTTTTACAATTTATTTGCAAATTACTGTGTGAAATAAGTATTTGCTCACTTGCTTTTCAGCAAATTTCTGACCCTCAAAAACCTGTTATTTTGCTTTAAAATAGTCCAGCTAGACTCTGCTCATGATTCTAATTTAGTAGCACTTGTTTGAGGTCACTAGCTGTCATAAAGACACCTGTGCACCCAACAATCAGTCTAAAATCTAAGTAGCAACATGGCCAAAACCAAAGAGCTGTCAAAGAACACAAGAGACAAAATTGTAGACCTTCATAAAGCTGAAACTGCTACGGGGCAATTGCCAAGCAGATTGGTGAAAAAAGAGCAACTGTTGGAGCAATTGCCAGAAAATGGAAGAGGCTAATGATGACTGTGAATGTCCCTCTGACTGGGGCCCCACGGAAGATCTCTCCTCCTGGGGTATTAATGATGCCAAGAATGGTCTAGAATCAGCCCAGAACTACACGGGAGGAGCTGATCAATGCCGTGAAGAGAGCTGGGACAGCCGTTTTCAAGGCTTTTATCAGTAATACACTAAGATGTCATGTTTTAAAACCATGCATCGCACGAAGGTTCCCCTGCTTAAGTTAACCCATGTCAAGAACCGTCTAAAGTTTGCCAGGGACCATCTGGATGATCCAGTGGAGTCATGGGAGCAAGTCCTGTGGTCAGATGAGACCAAAGTTAAACTTTTTGGTCTTAACTCCATTCACCATGTTTGGAGGAAGAAGAATGATGTGTATCATCCCAATAATACCATACCTACAGTGAAGCATGGGGCTGGAAGCATCATGCTCTGGGGTGTTTTTCTGCACAGGGGACAGAATAACTTCACTGTATTAAGGAGAGGATGAACGTGGCCATGTATTGTGAGATATTGGGCAAAAGCTTCCTTCCCTCAGTCAGAGCATTAAAAATGGGTCGTGGCTGGGTCTTCCAACATGACAATGACCCAAAGCACACAGCCAGGAAAACTAAGGAGTGGCTTCGTAAGAAGCATATCAAGGTTTTGGAGTGGCCTAGCCGGTCTCCAGACCTATCCAATAGAAAATCTTTGGAGGGAGCTGAAACTCCATGTTCCTCAGCGACAACCTGACAGATCTAGACAAGATTTGTTTGGTGGAGTGGGCCAAAATCCCTCCTTCAGTGTGTGCAAACCTGGTGAAGAACTACAGGAACCCTTTGACCTCTGTAATTGTTAACAAAGGCTTCTGTACTGAATGTTTAAAATGCTTGACTCAAGTGACCAAATACTTATTTCACACAGTAATTTACAAATAAATTGTTAAAAAATCATTTAATGTGATTTCCAGATTTTTATTTTTAGATTCTGTCTCTCACAGTGGAATTGCAATTATGCTGAAAATTCCAGACCCCTCCATGATTTCCAAGTAGGAGATTTAGAAAAATCACAGTGTGATTAAATACTTATTTCCCTCACTGTAGGTACAGGTAAATACATTTAAACTAGTAAACCTTTAACTTAATAAGCAGTTGCTAATAAACAGTTGTAGTTAAATGAATCAATGGAGCACAACCGTGCAGCAGAAGATAAGCTCAGAAGAAACTAACCTTGAGGAATAAATGACGTGGTTGTTTTCAGTGACAGGTTTCAGACACTGTTTAAACTCATCTTTCTCCTGACAGGAGTACGCAAACTTGCATTATCCCATTTTGCCGTGGGTTATGCTCTATGGCTCAATTAGTTTGTCATGGGGGCCAGTTCATGAAAAGCATCCCAAAATGAGGGGCCGGAGAGATATGACTTGCAATATAAGTGATGACACAACAGCAATATAAGAGCCCATAAGTTGTATTTTTGCTCCTTAAGACACCCACGTCATATTTTTCTTCATTAAAATGTTAATATATTGTATTTTGAAACTACATAACATCACTGCATTGTACTATGTGGCTTTTTTTACAAACATTCAAATGTTGTATTTCAGAGCACAACAAAAGCAGAGCATTGCTGAAGAAGGCTTCTTTTACATTCACACACATTCATATGTTTTGAACTGCGTAACAATTATGGATGCAACAATTATAGATTTTGGTTGTACGATTATATAGTCTGAAGAATAATCACGGTTTCATGGTTATCACGTCTAATGTAAATTTAAGCTTTATATTACGAAAGTATTTAATGAATGGTTGTTATCGTCTGCGTTTATACATACATAATCATTTTAATAATAATTCGTCTAACATTTGTTTACATTGTACTGAAAGCCACGCACAATTCTCACCGCTGCGGCGTTAAATGTTTTCTACTCGGTGCGCCTGGAAGGTGCAAGCGCATCGCTCTGCTTGCGCGTGCATATTGGCATATATTCTAAAATTAAAAATAACAAACTCGCACGGAAAACATGCGATATGTGAACGGCCTGCTGCTATAGTTAATCCAGTGTCCGTGTGTATTAGCCTTGGTGTAGCTATAAGCTCGGAACTTTAAACTAGCGCACAGGTGGCATAACTTTGTTTAGTTGCAGCAGTTTCAATCTGTGCAACAGAAACGTGACGTTGAGAAGCTTTTAAGATTAAGTATCCAAATGTTTTTCGGCCGCTCACTCGCTTAAGGTCAGGTGACTCACGCTTTCCAACTGCAGCTCGTGCTGTATTGAACAGACGCACGTCACTTCATAATTACTGTATAGCGGCCATTTTTCGACTGAACTAAATTTATTTTTGATGTCTTGGTCACTATTTGGAGGGCCGGAACAAATTGCCTCACGGGCCGCCAATTGAATAGCTCTGCTCTAGGGTTTCGCTACATGTGGAAAGCGTCACATCACCTTCCCGCGTTTGTCGCAAATTATGTGGCATCATCCGGACAGAGGAGCTTGGCCGGATGCACCCGTCCAAAACCAATCGAGGAAAATAAATATATTTATGCTTTTTTGGAGTCAAACACTTTGGACAACCCTTGAACAAAATTTAAGACCTCGTAAAAACAGAATTAAGGCTTTTTAATACCTTTAAGTGCCTTAATTTTCTCATAATTAATTTATCAACTTTTAATACTTTTTAAGAATCCGCGGACACTCTGTAATATATGTTGAATACAGTGTATACACAAACCAAAACGTGTTAATATAGATGTTATTTTTAGTATAGAGTAACTAATTATTAGTAGCTTAAAATAATGTTTAATTTCTGTTTTCATAAAAATTTTTGAATGATTTTCTAGTGTTTTTTTATTTATATTAGTTTTCCCCCTCTAAATCAGCGTGAGTTTATCTACAAACTTTACTGATATAGAGAACAAATCCAGTTGGAGTGACTTTTTCTAGTGAGTTTTGTAACACTGCAGCTATTTTATGCTCAACAGCAATTTAAGAAGCATAAAATGCACAAGGAAAGATTCCTGTAGAGCTAGAAAGCAAGAATAGCAGTGTTTGAGTAACTATAAAAATTACTGTATACTTGGCACTATAAAAAGCCAGGCTGATCTGTGCAGGATCTGCTTTAATGAGCACGACTGCTTCAACTCGACGAGCAGCTCTGATTACCACTGACGCCACTGAACACTCACTTAAAAACACACTCAAATCTGCATTTACACACTCTCAGGCAATTCAAAAGGAGTTTTTTTTTTTTACTTTAGTAGAACATTAAAGACTTTATTTTTAGCTGAAACTTAGTCATAAAATAGAAGTAATCAGCTACTGGCATTTAAAATAGATAAAAAAACAATAATGCACAAGCAACAAATTAAGTGATTGAAATACACTATTATATGTGTTATGAAACATAAAGGTGGGGTGGGGCATATTCAGTAGCCCCTCCCTTTTTTAAATTAACCAACGGCATTTTTTGTTTACACCAAATTAGGAACAGACAGACCGATAGCACAATTTCTACCATAATCTATCCGTCTCCACCTAATTCTGTGTAGCTTTCAAACTGGTCCAATATGTTTGATTTCTAACGCAACTTTTTTGGGGGCGGGATGCTTCAGATACTAGAGAGCATTTGATTGGTCAGAATTTCTGATAAGAAGCTAAAGTAGTCATAAAAACAGTGTAGTTGTAGCCTGCATTTATGCAAAATATAAAATATGTTGCTCTGGGTATGTTTGGTTGCACGTTTCAGGTGACAAATCCACCAGAGGGCGCTGCTTATATTTGTTTGGAAATTTGAAATGCGTCACTTAGATTACATTTTAATGTACATTTCAGGCGACAAATGCACTAGAGGGCGCTGTTTACATTTTTGCAAGTTTTAAATGCATTACTTAGGGTACGTTTTGCCGTACATTTCAGGTGACAAATCTATAGGGTGCTGTTTACATTTTTTGCCAATTTGAAATACTTGCGGCACATTTTGGCGTACAATTTGGATGACAAATCCACTAGAGGGTGCTGTTTACATTTTTGCAAGTTTTAAAGGCATTACTTAGGGTACGTTTTGCCGTACATTTCAGATGACAAATCTACTTGAGGGGGCGGTTTACATTTTTGCAAGTTTTAAATGCATTACTTGGGGTACGTTTTGCCGTACATTTCAGATGACAAATCCACTAGAAGGTGCTGTTTACATAATTGGACAATTTGAAATACTTTATTTGAGGTACATTTCAGATGACAAATCTACAGGGTGCTGTTTACATTTTTTGGCAATTTGTAATACTATTGGCACATTTTGCCGTACATTTCAGATGACAAATCCACTAGAGGACGCTGTTTACATATTTGGGCAATTTGAAATACTTAAGTTGAGGTACATTTCAGGCGACAAATGCACTAGAGGGCGCTGTTTACATTTTTGCAAGTTTTAAATGCATTACTTAGGGTACGTTTTGCCGTACATTTCAGATGACAAATCCACTAGAGGGCACTGTTTACATATTTGGGCAATTTAAAATACTTTGAGGTACATTTTAATTTTACCAATTTAAAATACTTGCTGCATATTTTGCCGTACATTTCAGATGACAACTCCACTAGGGGCTGCTGTTTACATATTTGCGAATCTGAAATACACTACTTAAGAGTACGTTTTGTTGTACATTTCAGATGACAAATCCACTAAAGAGTGCTGCTGTTTTTTTGGGCGAAATTTTTCCTCTTCTTGTAGAGAGCACCAAGTAGTAGTATTATGGTATTTATTTGATGTTGTGCAAAAAACTGCACAAAAAAATAGTATTCGTCCATAACCTGTCCCTGTAAATATCATTAGTGTGAAAAGGAACAAAAGTTGTTGCTGTCATACTGCCCCCTAGTGTTCATTTGACCTACAAAATGCAGAAAAATGTATGTTTAAGAATGTTTTTGCTAAACCACGTACATCCAATGAGCAATTATTTCAGAGAACAAAAGTTTCCAGTTTCAGCTTAAACCCTTCTTTAATATTCAAAAGAGTCACCTCAATCTTGGTTGACTTGGCAGTGAGTAAATATACTATTAGCTAAAGCAAAACATTAAATCACTTGAACGATTGCCAAAACGTAAAGCACAGCTCGTGTTTAATGAGATCTCCCGGAATCCCTCCTTTCCCCAAGTCTAAATTTTCCCAATTCCTCGATGACAAAAGCGTCTTTGTGCTGGAGCCGCGGGGCCGATAACCCTCTCGCAGTGCAGGTGCTCCAGACTAATGACTATCAATACAAGCCTTGCCCTCCAAAGCCATCCCTATTCCAACAACACTCCATTCCTTCATTCGCGGCCGCAGGGCACTGCTTAGGGAGCGACTGATGGATTGCCTGGTTTCTATGGAGATGAAGGTGGTTTGGTCGGACTTTGAGGATTTGATTACGACTGTTGACCCTAATGATTCAATTTAGCCAAAGAGGCAAATCAAATGGTTTGCAACTAATTGATGAGATTGGCCTTTTGCTTGGGAGAATGGGAGTATAATTGAGGACGCGACTGAAGATGTGGAGATGCTCAATGCTTTGCTTTTTTAAAGAACACAAACGCAGCCGTTTACCTGATCTGCTGCATTATAAAAGCCAAATCTTTGCTTTATTTTTAAATTGCATCAGATTTTAGTTTTGAGACACTATAGTGAGACTCTTAAACCATCTGATCTACCCCTGATGGAAAAAACATTAGGGTATATATGGGTAAACTATAAAATAAATAAATAAATAGGCACATATTTTTGATTACAAAGTTTTAAGACTACATTTCTGGTCCAAAGCACATGTGTGGGTCAGATTCATTCATTCATTTTCTCTTTGGCTGAGATACAGGTGTTGCCACTGCGAAATGAACCGCCAACTTATCCAGCATATGTTTTAAGCAGCAGATGCCCTTCCATCCGCAACCCAGCACTGGGAAACACCCATACATGCTAGCATTCACACCCACACAAACACTACGGCCAATTTAATCAATTCCCCTATATCGCAAGTGTTTGGACTGTGGGGTAAGCCGGAGCACCTGAAGAAAACCCACACCAACACAGGGAGAACATGCAAACTCCACACAGAAATGCCAACTGGCCCAGCCGGGGCTCGAACCAGTGACCTTCTTGCTGTGAGGTGACAGCACTACCCACTGCGCCACCGTGTTGCCTTTTGGGTCAATTTGAGTAAATAAATTTTCACAAAACATGTTTTAGTGGCGACGCAGTAGGTAGTGCTGTCGCCTCACAGCAAGAAGGTCGCTGGGTCGAGTCTCGGCTAGGTCAGTTGGCGTTTCTGTGTGGAATTTGCTTGTTCTCCCTCCGTTCGCGTGAGTTTCCTCCGAGTGCTCCGGTTTCCCCCACAGTCTAAAGACATGCAGTACAGGTAAGTTGGGTAGGCTAAATTGTCCGTAGTGTATGAGTGTGCATGGATGTTTCCCAGAGATGGCTTGAGGCTGGAAGGGCATCCGCTGTGTAAAAAAACAAATGCTGGATAAGTTGATGGTTCATTCCACTGTGGCGACCCCGGATTAATAAAGAGACTAAGCCAAAAAGAAAATGAATGAATGAATGAAAACATGTTTTGTTTATACACTGTAAATCCTGGTTGCCTTAATTTTTTAGGCTGAATCAATTGAACCTTATAAGTCCATTGAACCTATATTATGTTAAACTGACTTAAAACAGCTTGCGTAACTTCTAAAATTAGGTTAGAACATGACTAACTTAGTTTAATGAGTTACAATGAATTAAAAACATATGTTTGTCAAGACTAACTGGTCATATATTTTTTACAGTGTAAGAATATTTATATTGCTTGAAACAAACAAACAATTGTTTATTTATTTTTACATTAAGCCAAAAATATGTTACAATGGAAAGACGTTTTGTCCCCCATATTGCTAAACTATCAAATAAATAGATAGGCTAATATTTTTGATTAATAGAGTTTTAAAATTACAATTTCTTAACACACATTTTGGGGTCAATCACAAAACATTTTTAAAATTGTTTTTAAATACAAGTATATTTATATTGTTCGAAACAAACAATTAATAATTTTTTTGTTACATTTAGACAAAATATTTTATTTATAGTAATTAATTTATTAATATTTCCTTAAGCTGTTTGGCCATTTTCACATAATTTCAATCTAAAAATGCATTTTTGTTATTCAAAATGTTTTGATTTAGGTTTTTTTTTATAAAAAATATTTTTTATTTTATTTATTTAGCTTTAGTTACTTATTTGTAACTAAATATTCATTTTAGTTACAGCATTTGAAGCATCAATAAAGGATCAATAAACTTCATCAAAGTTATCCTAAGACAAGAACGGATTTTGTGTATATTGTTTTAAAGGACTTTTGATCTACTTCTATCTATATCTATATATATATATATATATAGATATATATATATATATATATATATATATATATATATATATAT
>CAIGQZ010035066.1:8589321-8603973 GCA_903798205.1 Danio tinwini
TATTATATATATATATATATATATATATATATATATATATATATATATATATATATATGTATATATTTAACGATTTTTAAATATACTTATACATTTTATTTTAGCATTATATATTTTTTCATTACCTATTTTTTTTAGACACATTAATATTTATATACAGGGTAATTCAAAAAGAATACCAAAACTTTCGGGTTAATGTCACTCGACTGTCTGAAGGGGTCATATTGAATATCTATAAACTTATTTTCTACTAAAGAAAAAAACTTTAAGTACTCTTCACATTGATTAATTACCCAAGGATCAATCATGTTTCCTTGATGAAATACAGATTTTCAAAGTTGTGGTATTCTTTTTTAATTACCCGGTATGTTTTGAGATATCTAAGTTATTCCAAAAGTATTTTATATATATATATATAAAATCTGATTTTTAGTATATTTATTTATTTTAGCATTATATTTCTTTCTTTGTTTCCCAGAGATGGGTTGCGGCTGGAAGGGCATCAGCTGCGTAAAATCGTGCTGGATAAGTTGGAGGTTCATTCCGCTGTGGCGACCCCAGATTAATAAAGGGACTTAGTAGACAAGAAAATGAATGAATGAATTTCTTTCTTTGCCGATTTTTTAGATACATTAATATTTATATACATATTTTTAGATATCTAAATTATTCAACAGTATTTATTACATATTAGAATTAAAAAATATATTTATACATTTTATTTTAGCATTATATTTCTTTCCCAATTTTTTTTTTAGATACATTAATATTTATATATAGTTTTTAGATATCTAAACTATTCCAAATTTATTTAATTTAAGCAATGACTGATTGACTTTATTAATTAAAGGCCTAACTAGGTTAATTAGGTTAACTAGGCAGGTTAAGGTAATTAGGCATGTTATTGTATAATGATGGTTTGTTCTGTAGACTATCAGAAAATATATATAGCTTAAAGGGGCTAATAATATTGACCTTAAAATGGTTTTTAAAAAACTTAAAACTGCTTTTATTCTAGCCAAAATATAACAAATAAGACTTTCTCCAGAAGAAAAAATATTATCAGACATACTGTGAAAATGTCCTTGCTCTGTTAAACATAATTTGGGAAATATTAAAAAAAGAAAAAATATTAAAAGGAGGGCTAATAATTCTGACTTCAACTGTGTGTGTGTGTGTGTGTATATATATATATATAAGTGCTCATATTTAACCTCTTGAAATGCATCCAGGCCACATTAATTCCAAAAGCTCTTCCAGTCAACGTGAACAGTTTGAATGGATTATTGGCAGCTAAATCAGGTCTTGGAGATACAATCGCCCCGAACAATCGTGTGCTTTGTGGCATCCCGTTCCCAGCCGACGTCACTCGAGACCCCGTCCTGAAGCTAGCAGCACTATTGTGTAAGCGAAAGGCCAGCGGACACCGTTACACTTCCCAAGCAGGACAGCAAACAAAGCTGGACCGAGTCTAAGAGCACAGTTACACAAACCCTCTGCCGCAGAGCATGTTGGGAAAAAGCACACATCTCCAGTGTTTGTGTTGTATGAACGGCGAGTATTGACACCTGATACGTTTGTGTTGTCGACCTCGTCTGAATTCGAAAGGTCACGTTTTACGCTCCTTAAAGACATGCTTTACTGCAGCTCATCTGAATCTGAAGACTTCAGTTTGCCCACTCGGAGAAGTTCAAGTGTATACATTACAGCTTAATCTGTGTTTTAGCGAAGAGCGCCAGCTAATGATGTTGGCTCGACATAGCTAACAGGCTGATCTACTGTGATAATTGGATGCTAACAATGTACTAAATTATCCTAGCAATGTTATCAGTGTGCTAAATCATGCTATTGACAGTAAAATTACGTTAGCAAGGTTAACGTCATAAAAAATGCTAGTACGATCTTAAAGCATGTTAGCAGTGTGTTAAATCATGAGAATGTGGTAAATCATTCTCGCTAATGTGCTACTTATGCTACAAAATATTTTTAAAACGTATCTCCTCTGAAAGTTTGCAAGCTACAACCAGCAAACTCTGACCAGACTTTTAGACACTTCTGACTTGCACAGCTATGTCTTTTCAGACTGATCCGAATTACAAATTTTGTTAAATAGACGATTAAAATGACAAAAAAAAATCATTTTATTGAGCGAATCACAACTTTTATACATACAGAATTTGAGCTAGCAATAGAAATACTTGACAGCCATCCAAGAAAAACATGCTAGTTTACATTAGCAATGTACTAAATCATTCTAGCAATATTATCAGTGTGCTAAATCAAGCTAGTGACAAAAACCTGCTAGCAACATGGTTAAATGTGTTAGCAATATGCTAAATAATGATAACAATATTAAATAATGGGGTGACACGGTGGCGCAGTGGGTAGCACAATCGCCTCACAGCAAGAAGGTCACTGGTTCTAGCCTTGGCTAGGTCAGTTGGCATTTCTGTGTAGAGTTTGCATGTTCTCCCCGTGTTCGCATGGATTTTTTCCAGGTGCTCTGGTTTCCCCCACAAGTCCAAAGATATGCAGGTATAGCTACAGGTGAATTGGGTAGGCTAAATTGTCCGTAGTGTATGTTTGTGAATGAGTGTGTATGGATGTTTCCCAGTGATGGGTTGCAGGTGCAAAGGCATCCGCTGTGTAAAACATACGCTGGATAAGTTGGCGGTTCATTCTGCTGTGGTGACCCCAGAGTAACAAAAAGTAAAATAAAGCCGAAAAGAAAATGAATGAATGAATATTAAATCATCCTAACAAAACGTAAACAATGTTACATCATGTTAACAATGTTAAAATATGCTAGCAACTGGCTAAATCAAAATAACATCATGTTAGCAACATCATGCTAAAACAGGTTAGCAATGTGTTAAATCATATGAACGCGTAAAATTATGCTAACAACTCGATAAATCAAATGTTAAACCTTGTTCGCATAATGGTAAAGCATATAAAATTTATGCTAATGACATAAAAAAACCTGTTAAATAATGTTACATCATGTTAGCGAACCCGCTAAAAAACTGCTTAAACTAGCCTAAGCTTAGGCTGGTTTAAGATGTTTTTTTAGCAGAGAACATGAAAAATCATGTTAACAGCATGCTCACATTAGGAAGTTAAAAAAGTGTTAATTCCTGTGAACATGGTAGCCATGCTAACAACTTGCTAGCAACAAATGCTAATCCATGTTAGCGTCATGAGTAAACAGCCTTATAAAGCATGCAAGTGCCATGCAAAAACATGTTAGCAACATGCTAAATAATGTTAACAATGTTAAAACCTGTTAGCAATGTCCAAAAAAATGCTAACAACATGCTAAATCATGTTAACAGTGCGTAAATTATGTTAGTTTTCATTTTCAAGTGAACTGTTCTTTTAAGAATGTGTTTTATGGCTGACAAACAGACAGAGAGTGGCTCATCTGTGTCCCAGGCCTTTAGTTTGCAGACTCTGAGAAGTTCAAGTGTATAAATTACAGTTTAATCTGTGTTTTATCGAGGAGCGCCTGCTAATTCACCCTCTGTTGTGCTAATGAGGTGAATCATGCGATACTCAAAGGTTACTAATCACTTTTTCAAGTCTCACTTGATTCACAAAAGACACTGTCACATTACATTGGCTGTCAATTACACAACTTTGATCGTGAGCTCTGTGTAAGTGGAGCCGGCTCTAGAGGACAAATATAACGTGAATTATTTACGACTCATTTCATCGTGCTGTAATGTGAATCTTCAGGCCCTTTTTCCAACGGAATCTCACTGTCGGCCAATCAGACGCTTCTATTCAGCCACTGTTTCCACTGTCAAGTTGCTGATTGGTCGAGACAGCTGTCAATCATGTAAGCAGCTGAAACATCAGGTGGATAATCAGGAGGCTAATTGAGTGATTGTTTGTTGGGAGACGTTCAGTGGATTGCTCTGGTTTCACCACTAAACATTTGGCTCAAAATCAAGGTAAGGGTTTCATATTTAATTGTTAATTGACCATTTTTGGGAGTGATTTATTTTGTATGCCTGTATGAATATTTAAAATGTGACAAACTTATTTCTGATAGACTATATTTACATAGTGATGGTAAAAAGAAGCTTTCTGAACCAGTGAACTGTTCGACTCAATAGTATCGGAAAAAGGTTCGTTACTCGAAGCTTTCTAGGATGAGGATCTGTGCTGGTTAAAGTGTGGGAAAGCACGGTGTTGCAAAAACTCCATAACTGCCCAACTCATACATGTAGTAATACAACAACAGTAATATAAACAAATTACTCAATTACTGTAGTTTTTTCACACAAGGCATGTTACATTACACCACCGATGACTAGTAAAATCCAAGGTATTCAAAGGTATTTACATTAAATGTATTAATTCATCCACCGACTTGTTCCAAGCGAGGATCAAACTGGTGATTCCTGCAGGGCAGGTGAATGCTCTAAGGATGAGGCTATGGGAGTGAGGCTGCACTCGGCAGCTGGCCTTCATTACACTATATACTACAATATGCAGTGGTTTTCTTTAAAGGTAGTTGTATAAAACATGCTTTAGTATGGCTCAAAAGCTATCTATAGCTTTCTATAGCTTTCTTTAGCTCAGTGCTTTAAAACAGTAGAAATGTATGTAATCGACGCCTAATCTCTCGCTATACTAACCCACGAGGGTTATAAAATTCGAAGCAGTTACATGGGTATAGGTGAAAATGAAGCTTCGGACGTCACTGATCACGTGATGATTGCAAAACAAATCAAGCTTCGGTACACTGCTTCACTGTATCTTTTTTTTTTTATGCACGCTTCGAAGCCTCGGCTCACAACGTCACATCACTACATTTACATGCTTACAGCTACTAATTTGTAAAATATATTTCCATAGTAAAAATATTTACACGCTTCAAAATACTTGTTAAAACCATTAATTTCCCATTTACCCAAAATGCATTTTTATTTATTAATTTATTATTATTATTATTATTTTTATCTGTGTAAAGTATTTTTAAATTGATTTACACATTGGTCGCTTATATTTTTTTATATTTTCTGACCTAATAAATATATTAATTTTGTATATTTTGTCTAAAAAAGGTCAAATATAATAAATAATATATTAAGATATGTTCAACATGCACAAACAGTACTAATTTTATATATAGATGCTTAAAAAGTTACCAAGGATGTGTGCTTTATCTGAAGAAGTCTGAATGGTTTCTCTTAATTCTTGTGTCTGTGTGTATATACATATATATATATATATATATATATATATATATATATTGAGTTGGTTTCTTTTTATTTACAGTTTGTTTTCGGTAGCTTTCTGCATTTTGATAACGTTCTTCAGAGCACTTGCTTTATTCCTAATTTCTGCAGTATTTGGACATTTGTTGATTGGATCTTTTTGCTTGACAGAAAGAATCATAAGTAGTACCCATTTCTTCCTAAAACACAGCTGAAGATAAATCATTACTGTCTACCTCTAATATGAACAGCTTAGCCATCGTCACCATGTAGATCCCACTGGTTTATCTGTTGGTAAACTGACCTGTAGTGAATCAAACTCCAGGGTGTCCTGCAAAGTTTAGTTCTAACCCCAATCAGGACACACCAGGGCTAGCTAATTAAGCTCTTACAAGGCTTTATAGAAACATCCTTGCAGGTGTGTTGAGGCAAGTTAATGCTAAAATCTGCAGGACATCGGCCCTCCAGGACCGAGTTTGGACACCCCTGACCTAAACCATGTCTGTGTGTACGTGTAATTTTACACCATTACTACCCTATTTCACTGGGAGAGAGAAAAAAAGACTTTTAATTGCCAACCAGTGCTCATTTCTGTGTGAATTTCTGCCGCCAAATTCAAAAGTTGCTAATGATTTTTATGTCCTGAAAAATGGATGAAAGGTCTACAGTCTCTTGGTGCAAGAGAGCCCAGTATTATACAGTCAGTTATATTTGACTTTCCATTCAAATAAAGAACAATTTTGTATTTAAATTGTTTTTTATGACAAAATGTGATCATTTCATTACTATGCAAACAACAAAACTGATTAGAATCTTCAAAGGAACTTATGTAATATTTTCCAATAATGGTCACTTGTTTCAATAATATTGTACCTTTAAAGAGACGTTTCGCTATTATTCACTTCACATAAGCTGGTCACACTTTACAATAAGGTTCATTAGTTAATGCATTTACTAACATGAATAAACAATACATCTACTACACTGTTAAAATTTACGATTAACAAACGGCAGCTGTGGTTGCCAGTATATAACCGTAAATTTTTACAGTAAACTACCATATTTTATTAATTTATGGAGGTAATGTCTGTATTTTAAATTGGCAACATCTACACATCTTTTGTTACACAGCTAGACAGGTTAACACAGCCATATGCAGGTGGTGATAAGAAAGTTCATACATAATGAAACCAATGCTCATCACAAACGACTTTTCCCACAATCAGAAAAGTGTATCAGTGTAAAGAAGGTGCTCAGTGTCATTCACACAGCTACTAAACACCAGTATGGTAACACGCATAAAATTAAAGTCATGAAATAAACATTTAAATAAACATTTAAATATATATATATATAATTGTGACTTACAATGAAATGCCTGACTTGAAGCAGAAATCTTTATTATTTTGGGTGCAATTATTCTAGATTTTACAGTATAAAATATACAAATGTGATCAGATATACTGTGTACATCTGTAAACACTAAACTGAACAGACCTGTAATTAAACACAAATAATAATCTTATTTCAGTGTGTTTTGATGGATGTAAAACTCACCCAGGACTCGTGGTAGAGAACAGTCAGCAGGTACATGGCGTAATCATAATTCTGCTGTCTCAGCGGACAACTGAAAACGCACACAATAAACATGCATTTAAACAGAAGCAGTGAATGTTAAACTCTAAAATCTAAATCTCCACATCTCTGACCTGTCTGTTGTAATGGTTAATGTGTCTGTTTCTTTACAGTAGCGCTTTTCAGCCAGCTTGATCATCTTCTTTCTGGCGTGATCGTCCAGATTTAGGCTGGAGAGTTTCACCTGCAGATGACAAAGCACAGTCAGACGCATTATTAGTTATTTATGCCAACACTGGCATGGTATAAAACACACCATTGGTAGTATTTGTAGTACCCCAAGTGCATGCTGAAAAAGAGCTGGAAATCAGATGTGTTAATGAGAGTTTTATTTTTGACCAATCACAGTAGAGTAGACTGTTGGAGGGGGAGGGGTTAGGGAGACCAGATTCTTGAACTAACCATTTCAGACACTGAGAGAAAAGAGCTGATGCTGCTATCGATTTTATGAGCATTTTCCTCTCCTTTTCTGTTTAATTTTTGATTTATTTTTTTAAATTTTTTTGCTTTTTATTAGGTTCATCTTAGATCAGACAGAAAATAATAACTCTGTAAATGCCATAAATAATACAGATGCATGTGTATTTTATAAAAAATGTGTTAAAAGTGTTTTTGCATGTAAATCAACTGTAGGAATAAGCCATTATTGAAATAAATTTCCCTGTATGGATTTTTTTTTTTATGAATCATTTGAGTCGATGAATCAATGATCCATTCATAAAGCAACCACTTGATTTATTCATAATCGTCATCTTAAACGAATCATTTCAATTAATGATTCAATGACTCACTCACTAAGGTCGCCACCTATTGGTATAGTTTGAGTATTATTTTTTTTATTAATTACAGGCCTAAACCAGCACAAAAACACACTTAAATATTATAATTTAGTGTATCCATATTGTTAATAAATGTATAAATATTATATATATAAAATGTCAAGGTTGAAATTATATAAATTCAAATATTTTGCCAACATCACACAAACCTATGATTAAAGTATAAAGAGAGACTTTCATTAATAAAATGGACCGAATCCTGAGGAGCATGATCCATAATAGCACATAAAATAAAGGGATATTAAACTAAATTAAATAATAAAGGTATATTAAACGTAAAATAAAGGGATACCATATATAGGCAAGGTTTCCTAGCATGTGAATGGATGGTTAACCCAATAATTTCCAGTTAATTTACTTGATCTAAGATGCATTTTCTCCAGTAGACATTAAAGATTTATGGCTGAATATGTGATTAATAGAATGGATGTTGTCATGGGAACTGTGTTTTGGAGGCTGTGGATTAAAGCTAATAATACTGTAAATAATGTTTAATTTCTTGCATAGACCATTGTTTTGCTTCACAAGACCTCATTGTGTCATCTGGAGCCATGGGGATTGATTTGGACTTGTATGTTGTATGTCTTCATTTTTAATCTCAAAAGTGGGTAACCGTTGATGTGCATTAAACAAAACGTTCTACTGAGGGAAAAAAAAGTCTCCTACATCTTGAATAAAAGGAAATTTAATAGGAAATATTAATCTTTTCGTTATCTATCCCTTTAATTCATGAAACCCTAAGAATCATCTTCAATGGCCTAAGGGTGAATAAACTAATAGGCATTTTCGACTTTGGGGTGAACTATCCCTTTAACCATCAAAGGACACTTAATCCAAAATCTTCGCCATTTCTCAGACAATCAGCATCACTTCAACAGCACTTGGCCTTCCTCCAGTCATCCGAACAGACACATTTTCTGATAAATCTTAATTCTTTCAAAACAACAAACCCTCAACAAATGGACTAACAATTCTGCAGAACCTTTAAATCCTCCTCCGGGTTGACCAATGAGATCAAACGCAACCCCCAGTGATGTCACTAAGCTCTTTCTAAATAACAGATCGAAGGAAAAACAATGCAATATCAACCATATCTGGGGTTTTCTGGCCATTTCAGTCCAGGAAAAGACCCCGTCCCACCCGGAGACTCATCCCGTAAATCTGCCCTTTGATCCCCTTCACTTCTAGCCCTAATCCAGCGGGATTAACATCAGATGCAGATTCCCACATTGGCAGTCCTAATCTATTTTTTTCAGGCAGATGGTGAGAGATTTATGATAAATAACACATTTCAGATTATAAATAAAGAGAGAGAGTATATTAAAGTCATTGAGGTTTTGCTGAAAATATCCTGCATGTCTTCAAATAACATGGTTTATGAATGTAGATTTGTTTGTAAACAAAGTTCCCTTGTTTGCTCAAGTGCAATTAAACTGGATTATTTATTCAATCTGCCAAATAAATGGCTTCATTTTCTTGAAGCAGAACTTTTCTCATTTTTTTGAGCTAGCCATAGCCCTAACCTTAACCCTAAGTGACATGTTTTAATAAACACACAATTTTGTTTATAAACTATGTTCCTATTGTTTGCTCAAGCTCAAATTAGTTTTATTATTTATTAAACCTAACAATAAAATACCTAACAATTGACATGTTAAAAATGGATTATTCCTTTTAAGCAGAAGTTTTTATTTTTCACCTAAATAACATGTTTTATGAACGCATAACTTTGTTTATAAACAATATTCTTGCTATTTGCTCAAGTGCAATTAACATGGATTATTTATTGAATCTGACACATAAATGGCTTAATTTTCTTGAAGTAGAAATTTTCTTATTTTTGGGTGGTGACATTTTAACCTAGCCATAGCCCTAACCTTAACCCTAAGTAGCATGTTTTATGAACACACAATGTTGTTTAGAAAAAAATGTTCCTCTTTGCTCAAGCACAAATTAGTTTAATTATTTATTAAATCTCACAATGAAATGCATAACAATTGACATGTTGTTAAATTGATTATTTCCCTAAGTAACATGTTTTATGAAAACATAATTTTCTTTATGAACAAAATTTCCATTGTTTGCTCAAGTACTATTAAATTAGATTATTTATTAAATCTCACAAAAAAGTCTTAATTTTCCTGAAGCAGAAACTTTTTCCAACATAAACAATGTTCCTATTGTTTGCTCAAGCACAAATTAGTTTATCGAATCTCACAATGAAATGCACAACAGTATACATGGTGTTAAAAACTGATTAATATTTCTTGAAGCAGAACAGTTTTTTTTTTTTTGTTAATTTTTGGGATAAAATTTGACCTGGCCATAGCCCTAACCTTAACCCCAAGTAGCATGTTTTATGAACACACAATTTTGTTTATAAACAATGTTCCTATTGCGTGCTCAAGCACAAATTAGTTTTATGTATTGAATCTCACAATGAAATGCATAACAATTGACATGTTAAAAATTTATGATTATTTCTTGAAGCAGAACGTTTCTTATTTTGGGGTGAAATTTACCCTAGCCCCAACCCTAAGTAGCATGTTTTATGAACACACAATTTTATTTATGAACAATCTTCCTATTGTTTGCTCAAGCACAAATTACTTTTATTATTTTTTTGAATCTCACAATGAAATGCACAACAATATACATGGTGTTAAAAACCGATTAATATTTCTTGAAGCAAAACTTATTTCTAATTTTTGTGGTAAAATCTGACCTGGCCATAGCCCTAACCTTAACCCTAAGTAGCATGTTTTATGAACACACAATATTGTTTATAAACAATGTTCCTATTGTTTGCTCAAGCACAAATTAGTTTCATTATTTATTAAGTCTCACAATGAAATGCATGACAATTGACATGTTGTTAAAAATTGATGATTATTTCTTGAAGCAGAATGTTTCTTATTTTGGGGTGGAATTTAACCTAGCCCCAACCCTAAGTAACATGTTTTATGAATGCATCATTTTGTTTATGAACAAAATTCCCATTGTTTGCTCAAGTATAATTAATTTAGATTATTTATTAAATCTCACAAAAAAATCTTTTCTTGAAGCAGAACTTTTTTTTTTCCAATTTTTGGGATAAAATTTGACCTAGCTATAGCCCTAACAACCCTAAGTAGCATGTTTTATGAACACACAATTTTATTTATAAACAATGTTCTTATTATTTGCTCAAGCACAAATTAGTTTTATTATTTATTGAATCTCAAAATGAAATGCATAACAATTGACATGTTGTTAAAAATTGATTCATATTTCTTGAAGCAGAACTTATTTTTGGGGTGAAATTTAACCTAGCCCTACCTGTAAATAACATGTTTTATGAACACATCATTTTGTTTATAAACAATATTCTTGGAGTTTGCTCAAATGCAATTAAATTTGATTATTTATTGAATCTGACAAATAAATGGCTTAATTTTCTTGAAGCAGAACTAGACATTGAAACACCATGATATTAAAAATGTAGCATTAAAATTGCATTATGCTAAATGGAAACTACAAAAAGCAACAAACAAAAATCATTAATATTCCGCGAAAAGGACAGAAACCTATTAAAAACTCCCAGACTTTCAATGTCTGGATTGGACCTTTTAAAATTTTATAATATTCCAGAAATGTCATGCGCCCTGATCTACTTTACTTGCATTTAAGGTATATAAAATCACTTCTGCAAATGTGTTGCATAGACCATAAAGGGACATTTCAACTTTAACCTAAAACATTTGAAAGAATGATACAAAAACAAATGAACAAAATGAAATGCATACTTTCAGTGTCACGACCCTTGCGTCTGGGTTTCGCAGTGACATTCCAGAGGACACAAAATCCTTACTCTGCACTTGTATTGGGAAATGCTCTGGGCACTTCTCATCAGAGTCCAGTGCAGACGGCCACTCCGTGAGGAACGCTGGACACACACAGCAGAAAATATTCACAAACATTTCTCTCATTGTGAAGTTTATTTATAAACTAATTTCGAGAGGATCACGTGATTATGATTGAACACGGCTGGTCATGCATTAACCATGGATGACCAACCAATCAGACGATTTCTAACCCACTATAAAGAGCCAGGGTTTCTTACTACAGTCATCTTCGTTTGAAGAATCCCCCCTTCCACCCCTACTCCTCCTCTTTTCCTTTCATAGGGTGGCACGGTGGCCCAGTGACTAGCACTACGGCCTCACAGCAAGAACGTCACCGGTTCAAGTCCTTTAACAGACTGGCTGTCGTTTCTGTGTGAAGTTAGAATGTTCTTCCCGTGCTTACGTGGGTTTCCCCCGGGTTCTCCGGTTTCCTCCCACGTTCCAAAAACATGCACTACAAGTTAATTGAACAATCTAAATTTAGCACTAGTCAAACTTTCATCCATCAGCATATCTCTCCGTAGCGACTATTTTCTGTCATCAACTCTTACAAAAGGGGGGAGTTCTCGAGATCTACCTGAGCTCAAAGCTCCCCTCTCGCCCCGCAAAGGAGAGGGAGCCCAGGGCTCAAGGACCTTTTGAGCTCAGGGCTCTCTCCCGGGACAGCATGCCAAACTTGCTTATAATCAATCATCAGCTAAGTGTGAACTCTTGAAAGAGTATTTGCATCAACCATTAAACATTTTAAAACTGAAAGAATCAAATTTATAACAAAAAATACCCTTACGTTTCAGCGCCTCGCAGTGCTTCCTAATGGCCACCGGGGTTAAGTGCAAAAAATTAGGAATCTGAAAAACATTCATCAGCATGCATTTAATAAATATGTTTTAATGCATACAGTTGAAGTATGAATTATTCACCCTTCTGTATATTTCTCCCCAATTTCTGTAATAATAAGTTTTAATAACTAATTTCTAATAACTGATTTAGTTTATCTTCGCCATGATGACAGTCAATAATATTTGACTAGATATTCTACAAGACACTAGTATTCAGCTTAAAGTGACATTTAAAGGCTTCACTAGGATAATTAGGGTAAAGTTAGAGGAATTAGGTAAGTCATTGTCTACAGAACAAACCACTGTTATACAATCCAAAACAAATATTGCTTAAGGGAGGTAATAATATTGACCCTAAAATGGGTAAAAAAAAGCTGTTTTTATTTTAGCTGAAATAAAATAAACAAGACTTTCTCCAGTAGAAGAATATTAGAGGAAATACTGTTAATTTCTTTGCTCCATTAAATATCACTAATAATTTTTCCCTCAACTGTATATATTTCATTATATATCACAATGTCAGCATTACGCAGCTGTAGACTTTCTCACCTTGATCAGTTCCAGGTTGCCCTGTTTGGCTGGCGGGACGCCTCTGTTGACAGGATATCCCATCCGTACCGGCAGGGGGACAGCAGAGGGTTTAAATGATGCTGCGGTGGGATAAACCGCAGTCCAGTCCTGATCCACAGCCATCCGCTCCGCCCGGGGCTCGCCAGCCTGAGTGACACACATATGATTTATTATCAAAAATCTTACATGAATTAGGGCTGCGCGATATTGGGAAAATCTGATATTGCATTTTTTTTTTCTGCGATTTAAAGATTGCGATATAAATACAGATAGAAAACAAGACAAAAATTGTAAGTAAGAAAAACCTTTTTTTGGCATAAATTGTCTAAATTATGTTTAAATAATTAACTACAATTAATCTTCGTTACATCATTTTTTTATGCCCAACTGCTTAAAACTCTTGAAATGCTCAGTCACAGGCCTTAAAAACACATGCAAATGATAAACCTTCACTCTATTATGGTTCAACTTAGCAGTGACTCTACAAATCACGTGTTCTTTAGCTCTTTGTCAACTATAACTCAGACTCAACATTGCATATCTTGCGATGTGACGGGCACATTGCAATTGATGCTGAAACTATATATTGTGCAGCCCTAATATGAAAAAACTCATAGACAAACACAATCAAATTGTATGATGATGCAAAAACATACCGGTCTCCGTGACTTCATCTGACCCCGAACACTTTTACCTGCAGCTTCTGCAAACAAAAACTGGAAATAAACCATATGCAAAAAACAACATAATACATAGTAGCAGTAGTAGTAGTAATAATAATAATAATAATAATAATAATAATAATAATAATAAATAAAAAATATTATACATATATATACACACACACACACACACAGTTAAAGTCAGAATTATTAGCCCCCCTGTTTATTTTTTCCCCATTTTCTGTTTAACGGAGAGAAGTTTTTTTTTTCAGCACATTTCTAAACATAATAGTTTTAATAACTCATCTCCAGGCCCACACGGAATCTGCACGTGCAGAATTTCGCAGATTTTTAGCCCATTATTAATTCTGTTTATTTACTTGAGTAAATGTGTGTAAATCTGAATTTATTCAGTTTTTAAATTACACATATTTCCCATATTAAGGTTAATTATGAGACTTCCAAAATAATTCTGCAGAAATCTACAGATTTTTACCAAAATTCTCCACAGAAATTGCAAAAAACGTACGCAGATTTCATCTGGCCTAATCATTTCTACTTCAGTTCTGATTTATTTTATCTCCATTATCTCCATATTTTATTAGCCATGATGACAGCACAAAATATTTGACTAGATATTTTTCAAGACACTTCTATACAGCTTAAAGTTACATTTTAAAGGCTTAACTAGGTTAATTAGGTTAACTAGGCAGGTTAAGGTAATTAGGCAAGTTATTGTATAACAATGGTTTGTTCTGTAGACTATCAAAAATATATAGCTTAAAGGGGCTAATAATATTAACCTTAAAATGTTTTTTAAATAAATAAAAACAGCTTTTATTCTAGCCAAAATAAAACAAATAAGACTTTCTCCAGAAGAAAAAATATTATCAGACATACTGTGAAAATTTCCTTGCTCTGTTAAACATCATTTGGGAAATATTTAAATAATATAAAATAATTCTGACTTCAACTGTGTGTGTGTGTGTGTGTGT